>JAACNH010002740.1:0-16929 GCA_019447015.1 Hymenochirus boettgeri
ATCGTGTCAATGCTGGTACATACTGTGTATCATGTCAATGCTGGTACATACTGTGTATCGTGTCAATGCTGGTACATACTGTATATCGTGTCAGTGCTGGTACATACTGTGTATCGTGTCAATGCTGGTACATACTGTGTATCGTGTCAATGCTGGTACATACTGTGTATCGTGTCAGTGCTGGTACATACTGTGTATCGTGTCAGTGCTGGTACATACATGCCCCAGATACACTGCATTGGGATGGCTCCATTACAAATAAACATACAATAACAAGGGGAAATGATCTGGAGAGGTATATATATAAGGTAGATATGGAATATTAGGGCCCTATGTAAAGGGTGTCTCTATAGGTAGGTATATATATAAGGTAGATATGAAGTATTAGGGCCCTATGTAAAGGGTGTCTCTATAGGTAGGTATATATATAGGTATATATAAGTCAGTAATAGAGCACTCATTGGAATTTTTCATCTCATCAAACAGAAGCAATTTAATCCGCAGTAGTTACATCTACGCGTTTCGGCTGGAACAATTCGGCCGTCTTCAGGATGTGACGTATACAGTGACAACAAAGATTTAAAACCTGTGATCCCTCCTTCAAATCAGGAGTCCACTCCCCTATATTAACCCTCTCAGTGCATAACCTGAGTCCCTTTTTATGTATGGGACCCTTACTATATATAAAATCTATATATGATATCATATAAATACATTAGTATCCCAATGTGCTAAAATAGAACCTCCTCCGTGTTCAAAGTGCAAATAAGTGCAGTGTTATTAAAATAGCGATCAAATAATTCATAAAAACAGCCCCTAACCATGTGTAATAGATATATTCCTATTGCAACAAGAAAACATATATAGATACATGTATTACATGTTCAAGGGAAATGAATCAACTATTATCTTACTTGTTACTATATAATAAATAATAGTAGAGGAATCCTACTCTTAAATCCATACACAATGTGTTACTGCATTTACCTGCCCAATACGGACGCTAGATACAGATAAGGGAAAGGATGAGAACTAAACTGCGTACTTATCAGTCCAGATGTTTTGAACTATATCCCTAAAGGAATAGAAAGATTCATATGGTACACGGGTAGAGGATTCTAAACACTATGCACTGTCCGAATACTTCATGAGAGGAGGAATGATAATAAATAGACCTATCAAGGGGGAATTATTATAAGACGCACGATAACCACATCTGCTCATGAAGACCTCTTGGGGTAAGTGTCCCCAATTCCTCCCTTTGAAGGAGTTTTCTCCCCCTTTCTTGGGCGTTCTTAATCCCTGTCACCTGATCGATCGCCATCCACTTCATGGCTGCAAGGGGACGTCCTTTCTCTTTATAGTGTTTGGGATCGGATTGTTCCCCGTATTTATTTGTGGGCAATGTGACAAAGTCGCTCTCATTGCTGACCTGTGATTGGCCATTCTGTCTCTGAGGGTAGTAGTGGTTTCACCCACATAGTATACCCCACAGGGGCAAGTGATGAAGTAAATGGCATCCGTGCTCACACATGACAGTTTGGTCCTTATATCTATGACCCGACATGGGGTAGGGACAATCAGTGCCTGCTATCATATAACTGCTTGCTTGACACCCATTGCCCTTGAAACATCCCTCCTTTTTGTGGGATAGCCATGTCATAGGAGGACTCTTTTTAGTGGACGCTAAATCTGTTTTTACTAATATATTCTTGAATGTGCGTCCCCTTCTATACACAAACCTTGGTCTGGTCTGGTTAAATGGGAGAGAGGTATCTCTGGTAATTATCTCCCAGTGTTTCTTATACTACCACTGATGCTGGAATATTGGAACATATATGGGATGGGCGTATCCTCTTTCCCCATGGTTCCATCCCGTTTTGTCTCACCTCCCAGATATCGGGCCAATGCTTTGTGTTTTCCTTGATTGACCACCCTTGCGTTGTATCCCCCGTCAATAAACTTTCTGCACATGGTTTCCAATTGTTCGAATTCTGTGTTGGGGATGGAATTATTTCTCAGCACCCGATTGAACTGGGAAATTCATATTCCCTTCTTTTGATGTACTGGGTGATGACTATGGGCATGAAGTAAAGTGTTCTTATCAGTTGGTTTAGAAAATAAACAGGTCTGTAATGACTGTAAATGTGACAGTAGCATCCAATTGATTTAAAGCCTTGACAAACAACCGGCGTTCATCCTCCGGACCTTCCATAGCACAAACAGGTCATCAATGTAGCGATGATATATGAGCAGCTTATTGGCATAAACTGGAGAGATGGAAGTTTCTTCAAAGGATTCCATAAACAAGTTGGCGAACGATGGGCCCACACAGGAACCCATCGCCGTTCCTACTATTATTATAGAAGTTATCCTCGAATGTAAAATAGTTCTCTAATGTGAACAACAATACTTCCATTAGGAATTCTATTGGGGGTCTTTTGTGTCCTCCTGTGATTAATGCCTGTCTGCACACCTCCACCCCGTCCATCTGTGCTATGATGGTGTAGACGCTTTGTACATCAAGGGTCAAGTGTGGTGTTTTCCAAAGGGCCCTGATATGCCCTCAATATATCCAATAGTTGTAGGCTGTCACGCAAGTACCATCTCATCTAACTGCCGGTTGAAGGAAGTGGTCCACAAAACTTGATATGGGTTTGAGAATTGACCCACATAACGAAACTATCGGTCTTCCCGGAGGTTCCTTGGTGCATTTGTGAGTTTTTGGAACGGAATAAATGATTGGTTCTCTCGGTGACTCTGTCATCAGGTATCTTATGTCATGGTCACCGATTCACCCATTATTGAAGGCCATTTAAATGATGTTATCCAATTTACCTTTCAAAATATCTGTATATCCGTATTTGGTTGAAGTATATCAATTGACATAACAACAAAAGATTTGGCTCTATATATGAGACATTAGCGATTGGTTCCGGTACTAGCCATAGATCGGGGACGCCCGGTTTTTTAGTTACGGTGTATTGAGTAATAGTATCTATGTGTTAATAAAGCTGTTTTTTATATTGATAAATATGGATCGGCTTTTTCCTATCACTTTCTCACACGGGGACTATGTGACTGATGGTTAATTGCAATTGAGGTTTCAAGGGATAGAGTGCTATTTAAGGGGGTTCTGTTTTAGGTCTGTCCCTATATGAATGTATTTATAGTTATATGGCCCCTAGCATCCCCTCTATGTAGGGTATTCCCACGCCCATTTTTACTATATGGAGTAGGCATCTAGACGTCATATTTATTATACTCCTTAGATACATATTTAACAACTAGAAGTATTAGATGGAATGAGCATTTGTTTAATATGCCACACCATTTAGAACAAAATTCCTTATCCAGTTTCCCAGAGTAGGTATATTGTTTATTCTAAAACCCCGAGGGATTCTTCTACTCCTGTGATAGACGGACAAGAACACTCCATGGAAATATAGGTCTATTTCCTTCTTCCTCAAGCCCAATAGTTTAAATCCAATTTCTTTGTTATTAAGGCTGAACACTTTGGGCCACCGCTGGTTCCGAGAACAGGATTCGTTGTGCATCCTCCTGTATAAAGTAAAAATCTGTCTCAGTCTCTGTGGAAGCAGCATGATCTATCTCTGCTTCATCCATATTGCCAAGTGGTGAGTAAACTTTTGATTCGGTTCGGCTGACTGGTAGGTAAGACGCGTGGTCAATTTCTTCCATCGCTCGATCTTCTGGCAGGTGCCGGGAAAAAGTCATATAAGACATTATTCTATATATTACTTCAATAGTGTCATGAACTTACCTGCCGCTCCGGTCCCGCGCCGCTCTGCACTTCCGGGTGGGCGGCGTTGACGCCATGACGTCACAACGCCGACATGCACTCACCTGCCTTGGTTCCTGGTCCTGCCTACCAGCATACTTACCTGTTGTTCCAGTACCTTACCTGTTGTTCCAGTACCAGCATACTTACCTGTTGTTCCAGTATCAGCATACTTACCTGTTGTTCCAGTACCAGCATACTTACCTGTTGTTCCAGTATCAGCATACTTACCTGTTGTTCCAGTACCAGCATACTTACCTGTTGTTCCAGTATCAGCATACTTACCTGTTGTTCCAGTACCAGCATACTTACCTGTTGTTCCAGGACCAACATACTTACCTTTGTTTCCTACTACCATGTGTCAGTACATTACCTTTTGTTCCAGTCTCAGCATACTTACCTGTTTGTCCAGTACCATACTTACCTGTTGTCCAGTACCACATACTTACCTGTTGTTTCCAGTACAGCATACTACCGTTGTTCCAGTACCAGCATACTACCTGTTGTTCCAGTACCAGCATACTTACCTGTTTGTTCCAGTACCACATACTTACCTGTTGTTCCATACCCGCATACTTACCTGTTTTTCCAGTATCAGCAATCCTTACCTGTTGTTCCAGTACCAGCATACTTACCTGTTGTTCCAGTACCATACATACTTACCTGTTGTTCCATACCACCTACTACCTGTTGTTCCAGTACCAGCATACTTACCTGTTGTTCCAGTACCAGCATACTTACCTGTGTTTCCAGTACCACATCCTTACCTGTTGTTCCAGTACAGCATACTTACCTGTTGTCCATTACTTACCTTTTGTTCCAGTACCCACTACTTACCTGTTGTTCCAGTACCAGACTCTTACCTGTTGTTCAGTACCAGCATACTACCTGTTGTTCCAGTACTTACCTTTGTTCCAGTACCAGCATACTTACCTGTTGTTCCAGTCCAGCAACTTACCTGTTGTTCCAGTACCAGCATACTTACCTGTTGTTCCAGTACAACATACTTACCTGTTGTTCCAGTACCAGCATACTTACCTGTTGTTCCAGTACCACATACTTACCTGTTGTTCCAGTACAGCATACTTACCTGTTGTTCCAGTACCAACATACTTACCTGTTGTTCCAGTACCACATACTTACCTGTTTGTTCCAGTACAGCAACTAACCTGTTGTTCCAGTACCAGCATACTTACCTGTTGTTCCAGTACCAGCATACTTACCTGTTGTTCCAGTACCACATACTTACCTGTTGTTCCAGTACCAGCATACTTACCTGTTGTTCCAGTACCAAATACTTACCTGTTGTTCCAGTACAGCATACTTACCTGTGGTTCCAGTACCAACATACTACCTGTTGTTCCAGTACCAGCATACTTACCTGTTGTTCCAGTACCAGCATACTACCTGTTGTTCCAGTACCACATCATACTTACCTGTTGTTCCAGTACCAGCATACTTACCTGTTGTTCCAGTACCAGCATACTTACCTGTTGTTCCAGTACCAGCATACTTACCTGTTGTTCCAGTACCACATACTACCTGTTTCCAGTACCAGCATACTTACCTGTTGTTCCAGTACCAGCATACTACCTGTTGTTCCAGTACCAACATATTTACCTGTTGTTTCCAGTACCAGCATACTTACCTGTTGTTCCAGTACCAGCATACTTACCTTGTTGTTCCAGTACCAGCATACTTACCTGTTGTTCCATTACAGCATACACTGTTGTTCCAGTACCAGCATACTTACCTGTTGTTCCAGTACCAGCATACTTACCTGTTGTTCCAGTACCAACATACTTACCTGTTGTTCCAGTATCAGCATACTTACCTGTTGTTCCAGTACCAGCATACTTACCTGTTGTTCCAGTACCACATACTTACCTTACCTGTTGTTCCAGTACCAGCATACTTACCTGTTGTTCCATTACCTTACCTGTTGTTCCAGTACCAGCATACTTACCTGTTGTTCCAGTACCAACATACTTACCTGTTGTTCCAGTACCAGCATACTTACCTGTTGTTCCAGTACCTTACCTGTTGTTCCAGTACCAGCATACTTACCTGTTGTTCCAGTACCAGCATACTTACCTGTTGTTCCAGTACCACATACTTACCTGTTGTTCCAGTACCAACATACTTACCGTTGTTCCAGTACCAGCATACTTACCTGTTTGTTCCAGTACCAACATACTTACCTGTTGTTCCAGTAACATACTTACCTGTGGTTCCAGTACCACATACTTCTTTGTTCCGTACCGCCATCTTACCTGTTGTTCCGTACCACATACGTCCTTTGTTCCAGTACCAGCATACTTACCTGTTGTTCCAGTACCAGCATACTTACCTGTTGTTCCAGTACCAGCATACTACCTGTTGTTCCAGTACCAGCATACTACCTGTTGTTCCAGTACAACATACTTACCTGTTGTTCCAGTACACATACTTACCTGTTGTTCCAGTACCAACATACTTACCTGTTGTTCCAGTACCAGCATACTTACCTGTTGTTCCAGTACCAGCATACTACCTGTTGTTCCAACCAGCATACTTACCTGTTGTTCCAGTACCAGCATACTTACCTGTTGTTCCAGTACCCCATACTTACCTGTTGTTCCATTACCAGCATACTTACCTGTTGTTTCCAGTACCAGCATACTTACCTACTGTTGTTCCAGTCCCAGCATACTTACCTGTTGTTCCAGTACCAGCATACTACCTGTTGTTCCAGTACCACATACTTACCTGTTTGTTCAGACCAGCATACTTACCTGTTGTTCCAGTACCAGCATACTTACTGTTGTTCATAGCCTTACCTGTTGTTCCAGTACCAGCATACTTACCTGTTTGTTCCAGTACCAGCATACTTACCTTTTGTTCCAGTACCAGCATACTTACCTGTGTTCCAGTACCCAACATACTTACCGGTTGTTCCGTACCAGCATACTTACCTGTTTTCCAGTACCACTACTTACCTGTTGTTCCAGTACAGCATACTTACCTGTTGTTCCAGTACCACATACTTACCTGTTGTTCCATACCAGCATACTTACCGTTGTTCCAGTACCAGCATACTTACCTGTTGTTCCAGTACCAGCATACTTACCTGTGTTCCAGTACCAGCATACTTACCTTGTTGTTCCAGTACCAGCATACTTCCTGTTGTTCACAGTACAGCATACTTACCTGTTGTTCCAGTACCAGCATACTTACCTGTTGTTCCAGTACCAGCATACTTACCTGTTGTTCCAGTACCAGCATACTTACCTGTTGTTCCAGTACCAGCATACTTACCTGTTTTTTCCAGTACCAGCATACTTACCTGTTTTTCCAGTACCGCTACTTACCTGTTGTTCCAGTACAGCATACTTACCTGTTGTTTCCATACAGCATACTTACCTGTTGTTCCAGTACATCCATACTTACCTGTTGTTCCAGTATCCAGCATACTTACCTGTTGTTCCAGTACCCACATACTTACCTGTTTTTCCAGTACCAGCATACTTACCGTTTGTTCCATATCACATACTTACCTGTTGTTCCAGTACCAGCATACTTACCTGTTGTTCCAGTATCAGCATACTTACCTGTGTTCCAGTATCACACTACTTACCTGTTGTTCCAGACCAGCATACTTACCTGTTGTTCCAGTACAGCATACTTACCTGTTGTTCCAATACACACATACTTACCTGTTGTTCCAGTACAGCATACTTACCTGTTTGTCCAGTACTAGCATACTATGTTACTCCTTTTTAATTACCCAAACCGACCCCTATTAAATTCATTATTTAAGTAAATAAATTTTTAACCAAGAAATACATACTAACCATTAATAACCTACCTATAATCCACATACCATATAAATATTTAATTTAAACCTTAGAAAAACAAGTACCCCCTACCAGTTCTTCCAGTACCAGCATACTTACCGGGTGTGCCAGCTACATACTTACCTACCAGTTCTTCCAGTTACCTTGCCGGCATCCAATCTCCAGTTACTCACCTTGTTCCGGCATCCAGCCTACATTTCCCAGCAGCCCTGTGTCCTGCAATTCCCGGACTATACGCCTCCTCCTAAAGCGTACTTGTAAGTACCCGGCCTCCTGGCCATTTATTACAGTACAATCGGACACCGGAAACGCCTGAGGGGGCTATGACTCTCCAAACGCATGGACATTTTTGAACACCATCAGGGCCAGTTGGCTCAGTTCATGGACACCCTCGCTGTCCGGCTACCCCCAGCTTCTGCCTCTGCTCTGGTGTCTACGCCGCCTCCTTCTACCTCTGGATCCAGTGACCCTTCTCTTCGGAGAGAGCCCTGCATACCTCCGCCCTCACGGTTCAATGGTGATGCCCACGCCTGCCGTGGATTTATTAATCAGTGCCGAATCCAATCTGAACTTCAACCATCTCATTTTGCCTTGGATCGTGCTAAGGTTGGGTACATCATCGCTTTATTGGAGGGCAATGCTCTGGCCTGGGCTTCTCAACTATGGGAAAAAGACGATCCTCTAGTCTATAATGTTACTGACTTCCTTATGTTTCGCAAGGTCTTCGATGCTCCAGGAAGAACCTCTGCTGCCTCCTCCCGTTTGCAGCAGTAGAGGTATATGAGATATCAGAGACGAAAAACCGAAGAAACTAGCAAAGATCTAACGAGGTTCTTGCTAAAAAACAGGAGAGATAAAGGGCTCAGAGAAAGAGGAAGGAAAGACTACAAAACAGGTCCCCGGGGCGAGCAGGGGGACGGACCAGGGGAGGGGACTAAAGTCCCGGAGTCCTCAACCCCTGGGTCCTGACCGAAACAGCTGTTGTAGTTACATAAAGTTTCCCGTGGCATGCTCGGTTCTGTCCGCCCTCTCGACGGGCAGGCCGTGATGGTGACCGGGGGCAGCGGGAAGCAGCGGGAAAACCGGTGTTAAGATTGGACGGTTACACGGGGAAGGCAGGCTATAAGACGGGCCCTACAAAAAAGGGGCTGTACGTTGAGTAGACGGTGTGGTGGGGCTTCGCAAGACAAACCATACGGTGAACTGGAGGCTACGGTGGGGGGGGGGTAACACGGGCGCTGACACAGAAGGAGATGCCGGACCAGTCGAAGGAACTGGTAGGTGGCTAACCTACAGGTGTGGATGGTTTAACTGGCTGGTGCTGACTAGCGCATGCGGGGTGTAGCGTACGGGGTGCCGGACCGCAGAAGTAACAGGGGACGGGCGCACGTGGGGCTGGATCTAACACGTAACTGTTTGATCATTGAGGGCTGACTATATAATGCCCACCTGTGGAAGGTGGTAATATACTGTTAACTGGGGTTCTCACAGTAATGTGTGACTTAATAGTTGCCCACATGACTGGTCACATAATAAGTGGGGCCACAGTGACGAGGAAAAGAAGGTAAACACATTGACTCGGGACATACGATTTGACCAAGTGAACCTGCATACATGTAAGTTTGCACGCGACATAGAGATAGTACATACAATTGGTCCACAGGTGACTGTACATGCAAGTCTGCCCACATGTGACGGGTCACTATATTAGTTTGCCCTACACAGTAACGGTACATATAATTTGGCCACTAGCGTGCGAGACTGGGGTACATATAAGCTCTTACCCACAGGGACTGATCCCATAAGTTGCCCACAGTAACTGGTAACATACACGTGTGGAAGCCAAGCATTACGCGGGCATACATGAGGGGGCAGCCCACGAGGGGACCGAATCTAAATAAGTTGCCTACCAGGGCGGTGAATGTTTGACTCTTACTGTACAGGGAGATGTGATGGTCAGCAGTACGGGCTAGGAGCATAGTTGAAGACACACAGCTACTGGCCAACTGTGACTGACAGTTTGCAAGGTAGCCAATGGGAATACACGCTTGCTATTGCAGAGAGTGTTTCCTATTGGGCTACATTACGGACTTCGGAAGAGGGAAACCATAATTACAGTAATTAGTGCGGCTAGTAAATGTACACCACTGGGAGTACATCCACTTGTGTGGGTGTCAGGATTCTCGCAACTCACTGCGGTCACTATGTGGCAGTATGAGAAAGAGCAGTTGAACCCAGGTGGTAGAATGGTCCTTTGAGACTGGCATTAACTTCAGATATTCTTTGTGTTCCTATTATCTAACTTAGCTGTAAGAGTCAGCTGGTCCTAACTCTCCCCGTCAGGACTCGTGCCTCCTCAGTCAACCCAGTCAATGTTTACTTCATTGGCTGCTGGGCAGGTCAAAGTTGCTACTGAACAACTAATACCCGGAGTCAAGGGAAAGAATTAAGATGGAAGAACACTAGGGGGGTCCTGTAAAGCAGGAGGGCAGTACAGGCAGGCAAGATGTAGATTTATTTTCCGCTGGCAGTACTCTACAGCTGGACGCAGGCGATAACCCTGATCAATAAGGAGCCAAGGGATCGCAAAAGTTGTGGGGAAGGGCGAGGCTGCTCGGCGGGTACAGGAAGTGAAGTACAGGAGAGAAGACAGAGGGACGGGACCTCGCCCCTTCACTTAATCTGCTAAACAGCAAGTTGGGGGGGTTGTTTTTACCCATTTTAGTTTGGAAATAGGGAGAGCTTTGGAAATCAACAGTCCAAATTCCAAGACAGGGAAGGAAAGCCATACTGCAAGCACCTGTTTGGAATCCCCCCCGAGGTGGGTTTCTCTTTAAAGAGTCTCGATGCAAATTACACAAACCTTAAGGCATGATCCACCCCAGTTTAACAACTTGTTTCTGTAGTGTAGGGCTCCCTCCCCGCTCCCGCCAACCCCAAACGCCCCATAAGATTTCACACAAACACTCTTTACACATCACCTCATTTCCCGCGATGTGGTTCACGGGCCCTCTGCTTGATGAACTGCCAGCAGGGGGCCGGACCGGCAGCTCTCCATGCATGTGCTGAGAGCAGCCATCACGACAAGCAGCTGATACCGGCTGGCAATCTCACCGACGGGGGAAAGAGATACGAATACGTAAATATAATCACTCGGGGTGTTTTGTGTGCAGCTCAATGGTGTTTTGGGGTTGGGGCAGGGAGCCCTACACTTCAGAAAAAGGGTTTTGTTAATCATAAAAACACGAGAGGGAGAGGTAAACGGAAGGAAGAGGGGGGGGGAGGAGGTTCTCACTAGCATGAGCACATGCCCTCCCAGAGGGAGATACAGGAGTCCTATGACTAAGGCCTGCAGTGCTCCTGGTGGGCATTGTTTGGACTTTGGGGGGAGGGATTACTGGAGCACACAATTTGGACTGGGAATGTAGGTAAGGATTTTAGTACACTACCCAGTGGGGGGCCCAGTAGTGGGAGGCATTCAATTGTAGTGATATATGGGGGTAAAAAACAGAAAAAAGGGTACAACACTCATTACAAAATAAAAAGTCAAAAATTCCAAAGAAAGTGCAATACAAAAAATAGCAGGGTACTGCATTAACTTTCTGCAACCATCGGCCACGCTTCCCGCTCTAAAATCTTTCCTTTTAAGCCAAATTAAAAAGTTTGCTACCTTATCGTCTTGGGCTAGGGTTAAAGGGGCAACTGATGCGGCATACTGGCTCATAGCACACAAGGGAAAAGGGTGGCCTTTTTATTAAAAAAGGGCATACTCATCCTACGCTTTAAAATTGCTCCCAGGATCAACCGGCTTCTGTGCGCGTGACGTGCAACGCGTATAAACGGTGGTTGGACACTTTGTCCTGCTACACGGGAGCATCCCACCACATACCGACTGACAGGCGACCCGCCAGTGGTGGGGGACAGAGTACATCACAATCCGCATAGCTCGAGCTGCGGCATCATAATGGGGTGACTTTGTACAACAGCTCAACATGATGTCTACACACAGAAGCAGTGGACAGTACAGACTGAGAGGGGCGGCAACGCGGTAAACTTTAACCTCTTAAGAATGGCATGTCGCCACACTCCCTTTAAAGAACTTTTGAATGATGCGGTAGTGATGCTTCAGGGGCCGCATCCCGCAGCGCCCAGGGCAACCTCCTTAACAATATTATGTGGTTTTAGAACTCCCCCGATTCACTTACTTACTTCCCATCTTTCCTCCGCCCCAGTGTTCCGGCCTCTTGCGTTGCATGGAAGTCCAATGCAGGGTCACACAGACCCATCAGTCCCGTTCCGGCTGATTGGCTGTGCGAGGCACACGCGGCGCGAATCGCTCCGGCACCGGAGGTGCTGGAAACGGAAGGAGAGAGGAAGGTAAGTAAAGAGGGGTGGACTTGCATACACTAATAGAAGTGTTGGGGCTGGGGGAGCATGCCCCTACCGCAATCCAAAGGTTTTTCAAGGGGGAGGGAGAGAAAAACGGGAGGGGCGTCTGGCGGGTGACTGGCCTCACCTTGACGAGGTTTTTGAGGCAGACTCAGCACAGCGAGTCACACACTGCTTCTACCATCAGTTATTGGACTTTGGAGGGGCCACATGCAGGTGGTGCGCGTATTTTTTGAACATACATCTGTAAGGTAGCTGGGGTTTGACAACTGTCCCTTCGGTGGGGGTTGGCCACTAAGTGGGTTAAATTTGAGTTTTGGGGTGGACATGCCCGGTAAAAGTCTAGAATTGACGAGCCACGATGAATGCGGCAGCTACACAGCCTGCTGTGGGTTATACTACAAATGTGTAAAAAGGGCACGTGGCAGGGGTGCTGGTGATGTTGGGCCAGCCTTTTTGGGCGTACGTCGTCCACTCCCGCGGAACGCATCGGCCGCTCCGTCTGTCCACAGTGTTGGTTCCAGTACCAAAGGCCCCAAAAAAAGCATACGTGACCCTTTGTTCCAGTAATCAAACACATACTATTACCTTTTGTTTGTTATTAATTCCGAGGGAGTACCGGGAAAAGGGGTCCACATAATGACTTACCTTTTGTTCAAAAAAAAAAAAGTATCAGCATACTTACCTTGTTTGTTCCAGTACCAGCATACTTACCTGTTGTTTCCGGTACACGCATACTTACCTGTTGTTCCATACCAGCATACTTACCTGTTGTTCCAGTACCAGCATACTTACCTGTTGTTCCAGTACAGTACCGTAAGCATACAAAGCTACTTACCTGTTGTTCCAGTACCAACATACTTACCTGTTGTTCCAGTACCACATACTTACCTGTTTGTTCCAGTACAAACAGCACTTACCTGTTTGTTCCAGTACCAGCATACTTACCTGTTGTGCCAGTCGCATACTTACCTGTGTTTCCAGTACCAGAATACTTACCTGTTGTTTCCAGACCAGACATACTTACCTGTTGTTCCAGTACCAGCATTACTACCTGTTGTTCCAGTACCAGCATACTTACCTGTTGTTCCAGTACCAGCAATACTTACCTGATGTTCCAGACCAGATAGCATACTTACCTGTTGTTCCAGTACCAGCATACTTACCTGTTGTTCCAGTACCGCATACTACCTGTTTATGTCCATACCAGCATACTACCTGTTGTTCCAGTACCCACATACTTCCTTTGTTCCAGTACCAACATACTTACCTGTTGTTCCAGTACAGCATACTACCTGTTGTTCCAGTACCACGCATACTTACCTGTTGTTCCAGTACCAACATACTTACCTGTTGGTCCAGTACACAGCCTACTTACCTGTTGTTCCATTAACCTTACCTGTTGTTCCAGTACCAGCATACTTACCTGTTGTTCCAGTACCAACATACTTACCTGTTGTTCCAGTACCACATACTTACCTGTTTTCCAGACTGACCATTACCTGTTGTTTCAAGTACCAGCATACTTAACCTGTTGTTCCAGTACCAGCATACTTACCTGTTGTTCCAGTACCAGACATACTTACCTGTTGTTCCAGTACTCAGCATACTTACCTGTGGTTCCGTACCAACTACTTACCTGTTGTTCCAGTCCCACATCTTCCTGTGTTCATTACCAGCATCCGTACCTGTGTTTCCAGTACCACATACTTACCTGTTTGTTCCAGTACCAGCATACTTACCTGTTGTCCAGTACCACACACTTACCTGTTGTTCCAGTACCAGCATACTTACCTGTTGTTCCAGTACCAGCATACTTACCTGTTGTTCCAGTACCAGCATACTTACCTGTGGTTCCAGTACCACCACTACCTTCTCCTGTTGTTCCAGTACCAGCATACTACCTGTTGTTCCAGTACCAGCATACGTACCTGTTGTTCCAGTACCACCTCCTACTTACCTGTTGTTCCAGTACCAGCATACTTACCTGTTGTTCCAGTACCACATACTACCTGTTGTTCCAGTACCACATACCGTTACATGTTGTTCCAGTACCAGCATACTTACCTGTTGTTCCAGTACCAGCAATACTTACCTGTTTGTTCCAGTACAGCATACTTACCTGTTGTTCCAGTACCAAGCAACTTACCTGTTTTCACAGTACCAGCATACTACCTGTTCCAGTACCATACATACTACCTGTTGTTCCGTACCGTTACCTGTTGTTCCAGTACCAGCATACTTACCTGTTTTCCACCTTTCCTGTTGTTCCAGTACCAGCATACTTCCCTGTTGTTCCAGTACCAACATACTTACCTGTTGTTCCAGACCTAGTCAGCATACTTACCTTTGTTCCAGTACCCACATACTACCTGTTGTTCCAGTACCAGCAATACTTACCTGTTGTTCCAGTTACCAAACATACTTACCTGTTGTTCCAGTACCAGCATACTTACCTGTTGTTCCAGTACCGCAGCATACTACCTGTTGTTTCCAGTCAGCATACTTACCTGTTGTTTTCCAGTACCACATACTTCCGTTGTTTCCAGTACCACATACGTACCTGGTCAGTACCAGAACTTACCGTGTTGTTCCAGTACCAGCATACTACCTGTTGTTCCAGTACAGCATACTTACCTGTTGTTCCAGTACCAGCATCCACCACATACTTACCTGTTGTTCCAGTACCAAGCATACTTACCTTTGTTCAGTATCAGCATACTTACCTGTTGTTCCAGTACCAGCATACTACCTGTTGTTCCAGTACCAGCATACTACCTGTTGTTCCAACCAGCTACTTACCTTTTGTCCAGTACAGCATACTTACTGTTGTTCCAGTACAGCATACTTACCTGTTGTTCCAGTACCAGCATCCTTACCTGTTGTTCCAGTACCAGCATACTTACCTTTGTTCCAGTACCAGCATACTTACCTGTTGTTCCAGCCATACCACATACTTACCTGTTGTTCCAGTACAGCATACTTACCTGTAAAAGTTGTTCCAGTACCAGCATACTTACCTGTGTTCCAGTACCACATACTTACCTGTTGTTCCAGTATCCAGCCTACACCTGTTGTTTCCAGACCACAATACGTTACACAGCCATTTGTTCCAGTACCAGCATACTATACTTTACCTGTTGTTCCAGTACCAGCTAACTTACCTTTGTTTCCATGTACAGCATACTTACTTGTTGTTCCAGTACCAGCATACTTACCTGTTGTTCCAGTACCCAGCATACTTACCTGTGTTCCGTTACCAGCATACTTACCTGTTGTTCCAATCAGCATACTTACCTGTTTGTTGTCCAGTACACAGCATACTTACCTGTTGTTCCAGTACCAGCATACTTACCTGTATTGTTTTTCCAGTACCAGCATACTTACCTGTTGTTCCAGTACACAGCATACTTACCTGTTGTTCCAGTACCACATACTTACCTGTTGTTCCAGTACCAGGCATACTCCTGTTGTTCCCAGTAAACCAGCATACTTACCTGTTGTTCCAGTACCTCAGCATAACTAATTCCTGTTTGTTCCAGTATCAGCAACTTACCTGTTGTTCCAGTACACATACTTACCTGTTGTTCCAGTACCATCAGACTTACCTGTTGTTCCAGTACACATACTTACCTGTTGTTCCAGTATCACATACTTACCTGTTGTTCCAGTACTGAGCATACTGACGCATACCTTCGTTCGTCCAGTACCAGCATACTTACGTTGTGCCAGCAGATACTACACTACCATTTTCTTCCATTACCTTGCCGGCATCCCAGACTCTCCAGTTACTCACCTTGTTCCGGCATCCAGCCTACATCCCCAGCAGCCCTGTGTCCTGCAATTCCCGGACTATACGCCTCCTCCTAAAGCGTACTGTACGTACCCGGCCTCCTGGCCATTTATTACAGTACAATCGGACACCGGAAACGCCTGAGGGCTATGACTCTCCAAACGCATGGACATTTTTGAACACCATCAGGGCCAGTTGGCTCAGTTCATGGACACCCTCGCTGTCCGGCTACCCCCAGCTTCGCCTCGTCTGCTCTGGTTCTACCCCCTCCTTCTACCTCTGGATCCAGTGACCCTTCTCTTCGGAGAGAGCCCCATACTCCCCCTCACGGTTCAATGTGATGCCCACGCCTGCCGTGGATTTATTAATCAGTGCCGAATCCAATCTGAACTTCAACCATCTCATTTTGCCTTGGATGTGCTAAGTTGGGTACATCATCGCTTTATTGGAGGGCAATGCTCTGGCCGTGGTTTCTCAACTATGGGAAAAAGACGATCCTCTAGTCTATATGTTACTGACTTCCTTATGTTTCGCAAGGTCTTCGATGCTCCAGGAAGAACCTCTGCTGCCTCCTCCCGTTTGATGCAGCTCCGCCAAGGGTCTCGTTTGGTGGGTTAATAATTGAATTTCGTACCCTTGCTGCGGAGACTTCTTGGAACAATGAGGCACTTACAGCAGCCTTTTGGCAGGGACTCTCTGATTGCCTCAGGATGAATCTAGAAGAATTACCTGTCCATTGGAAGACCTGATTCCGCTATGCTCCAATTGATACCCGCTTTCGTGACGGCAGGCGGAAAGGTCTGCAGCTCGTTCCAACCTCCCTAAGACCTTTCCTAGGCCTGCTCAGACCTTTCCTCCGCACCAATATCTTCAAGTAGAAGAGCCGATGCAAATTGGCGGCACTCACTATCCACCGAGGAAAATCACGCCGACGTACCAATGAGCTTTGTCTCTATTGTGCTGGCAAGGACACTTTGTAAGAATTGTCCCCAGAAGTCGGGAAACTCCAGGACTAGAAGTTAAGGAGGAGTCCTTCTAGGTAACGTTAGTCTCCCGCTAAATGTGAACCATGAAACTCTTTCTATTCTACCAGCTACTAATCACCTGTA
>JAACNH010002740.1:16975-34716 GCA_019447015.1 Hymenochirus boettgeri
ATGCAGCTCCTCGCCAAGGGTCTCGTTTGGTGGGTTAATAATTGAATTTCGTACCCTTGCTGCGAGACTTCTTGGAACAATGAGGCACTTACAGCAGCCTTTTGGCAGGGACTCTCTGATTGCCTCAAGGATGAATCTAGAGAATTAATGGTAAAACTTTTTCCTCCCAGGCCTTTGTCGATTCTGGTGCTGCTGGAAATGTAATTGATTCTACCTATGCAGCACAATTGGGGCTTCCTCTCCTTCACTTGCAGCAACCTCTTCGAGTTCTGGCTATTGACAATAACCCGTTGGCTTCTGAATTCATCTCCAAATCTACATACGAAGTCCTATTCCGCATTGGCATATTTCACCAGGAACGTTTGTCTTTTCTTGATATCCAAAGCCCTTCCGCTTCCCTGATTCTCGGACTTCCATGGCTCAGATTACCCAACCCTGTTATAGATTGGTCTAGCAATGAACTCAAGTGTTGGAGCCCTTTCTGTTTTAAAAATTGCCTTTCTACTCATTGCACCACCATTACCTGTGAGAATAAATCTGAGAAAAACCTCCCTGAATGTTATCAAGATTTCTCTGATGTGTTCTGTAAAAAGCGAGAAGCTACCACCGCACCGATCCTACGATTGCCCCATCGATCTTCTCTCAGGTACTATGCCTCCTCGGGGACGCACATACCCACTGTCTCCTTCTGAAACTCTAGCCATGAAAGAATACATTACTGAACATTTGTCTAGGGGTTTCATACAACCTTCCACTTCCCCTGCTGGAGCGGGGTTCTTTTTTGTTGAAAAAAAGAACTGCAGCAGATAGGAGACGTAGAGAACCCCCAGTTTATTCGGTTGGAGATAAAGTATGGCTCTCCTCTGCTCATATTAACCTACGGGTTCCTTCCTCCAAACTGGGACCCAAATTTATTGGACCTTTTCCTATCCTGGAATTAGTTGGTCCAGTGGCTGTTCGCCTCCAACTTCCTTCCAGCATGCGGATTCCTAACGTGTTTCATGTTTCTCTCATCAAACCAGCATGCTCTAATCAGTATTCCACATCCTTACTACCTCCCGTTCCAATTTCCGTTGATGGTCAGCAGGAGTTCGAGGTTGAGAAAATCTTGGACTCTAGATTCGTGAGGAGGTCTCTTCAGTATTTGGTCCACTGGAAAGGTTTTGGTCCGGAAGAAAGAGCTTGGATTAAACATTCAGATTTGCACGCTCCTCGTCTAGTCAGAGCTTTTCACAGGAGTTTTCCAGGGAAACTTGGCCCGTTGGGTCCTGTGGCTCCTTGTAAGGGGGGAGGTACTGTCACGAACTTACCTGCCGCTCCGGTCCCGCGCCGCGCTGCACTTCCAGGTGGGCGGTGTCGTAGATGTCATGACGTCACGACGCCGACACGACGGGTGGGGCGAGGATTTAAAAAATGGCGTCCTCCGGGACCCGGTGCCCGATAGTAGCGTTAGCTACCAACCTGGCTCCCTGTACTTACCGGCTTTGGATCCTGCTACTGATACTTACCTTTCCCCGCTCCTGAGACTAACTAGGTCTACCATTGCGCTCCTGTGACCCTACCTTGGCCATTGTTCGTCAAGTTTCTTAATCAGCACCTTGGTCACAAGGTATATCTGCCTGCTCCACACTACGTACCTTCCGTCCCTCTCTGAGGAACTACCTACCTTGCCTGCTTCTGTGACCTACCTTGCCGTTGCAGTTCGCAGCACCTTGTTTCCAGTATTCAGCCGGTAGCTCCAACTACTTACCTTATCGCTAGTGTCCCGCGTCCTGAGACACCTACCTGCTCTCCGTGTGGACCTACCTTGAGCTGGTTCCAATTTCTTCACACCTTGTCAGCATTATCCGCCGCTACATTCCCAGCAGCAACCTTGTTCCGAATCCAGCCCTCTGTTCGCAGACCGCCTCTGGTCCGGCATGTTCCGGACGAATCCGCCTACCCTACAAGCCTACTTGTAAGTACCGGCCCCCCGCCTCCCCGGCCAGTTTTTACATTACAGACACCGGGGACTTCCCCCGGCTCCGGCTCCTACCCAGCTCCGTGCCGTCATGGTCTAGTCGACCCTGGAGCCCTTCATAGAGAACCCCCCGTATACCTCTCCCTTCGCCCACTTTGGAGGTAGATGCGCCAACCTGCGAGCTTGAAGGATTTTTTAAACCAGTGCCGCATCCAATGTTGTGAACTCAGCCATCTCAATGTTGTCTTGACCCACATCCAAGGTTGGGGGGCTATATCACTTCCTTGCTTGAAGTAACGGCCTTGGCTTTGGGGCCCAACCTTAGTGGAGAAAGACAGCCATAAATATGGAATATTTCACACCTTCTTGATATTTTCCGCAAAGTGTTTTGAGCACTCCAGGAAGATCTTTGGCTGCTTCAATTACCGCTTGGCTGGAAGTCAACTTGACTCTTAACTCCGTCAAGGCAACTCGTTTCAGTTGGGACAGGTATGCCAATAGAATTGCCTACTTCTTCGCTACGGAGACCTTCCTGGACACCCCAAAGCACTATACTTAGCAGCTTTTAATGCGGTGACTTGCCGACCCCGCCTTTCGGTGATCTATTTTCTAAGAATTGCCAATCCTTCTGAAGACTGTCAACCCTCTGTATCCACACTGACACCACGTTGTCCGTGAGCGACAGGCATAGAGACCATACCGCTCCCTCGCGCACGGGACTCAAAACTCTTCCTGCCATCCTATATGTCTCATCATTTTAAACATCACTCAGCCTTTTGTTGGGGGGCAGCGCAGGGAATCTTCCATTGACGTACTACTATTAAAAATTGCAGCCACTTGGTCTTACCCCTTTTTTCATCTGCAGCAGAGGCAACCACCTCTAAGGGTCCTTGCTGCAATAGACAATAAACCTCTGGACGCAGAATTGCCTCTCCAGTCTGAAAGGGAGGGGGGGAGAGGGAAAAAAAAAGGGCCGTCTAAAGTCCTATTCTCTCCCTAGTTGGCATATTTCCATCAGGAACGTTTATATCCTTTCTCGTGATCCAAGGCCATCTGCCCCACTGATCCTCGGACTTCATGGCTCCGTTAACCCAGCCCTGTTATTGACTGGTCATAATATGACTTTAAGTCTTGGAGTCCCTCTGTTTTGGTATGTGGCCCTTCCACTTCCCAGTCCCCTTTCAATGCTCTGCCTTTAACTGTAAAATAAACCTGTGGGAAGTCCTTCCTTCCGATGAAGGTATCGTTTGATTTAGACTTATGTTTTCTGTAAAAAAACAAGCTGGAACTAACCAACCACATTAACCGATCCTAGGATTGCCGCCCCATCGATCTTCTTCCTCCCCCGCGTACTTATCCTCCTCGGGGATGCACCCCGGGGGGTGGGTGTCCCCCTCTGAAACGCTAGCCATGAAAGGACATTAAACACATATGGTCTCACTCTCTTCATTCAGAGAAACCTTCCAATCCACCAAGGGCAGTAGCTGTTTTCTATTCATCGAAATAAGGAGGGGTGTCCACGCCCTGTCTGGACTACCCGGGGTCCAAAGATAAAATTACTATTAAACAATCTATAGCCTACACCTCCATCCAATCTTCTCCTTCCCTTTATCCAATCTACCCCCCTCAATCCAATCTTCTCGGGATCGTCAAGTCCCTTTATCCCAATCTACCCCTCTCCAACCAATAGTCTCTCCTCCCTTTATCCAATCTACCATCTAACCCAACCCCCGCCGATCCAATCTCTCCATTTATCCAATATCACACCCCCTAACCCCCCCTCAATCAATCTTCTCAGGTCTCGTTTCCTTCCCTTTAACCAATCTACCCCGCGACATCCAACCAATATTCTCCCTGTTATCCAATTCTACCCAACAACCCCTCTCCATCCAAGCTTCGCCCCCTTAAATCCAATCTACCCCTCGATCCATCCACTGCGTGCCTCCGCGCGGGGGTTGTCCAATCTAAAGCCCCTCTCCATCCAATCGATCTCCCGCTTATCCAATCTCCCCTCTCCATCAATCGTTTCTCTCCCCTTATGCAATCTAACCCTCTCCGTCCAAATCTTCTCGCCCTTACCATCTACCCCTCCGTCGGCAACCAATCTTCTCTTTCTTCTCCCTTTAATCCAATCGATCCCTCTCCATCCAATATTCTCCCCCTATCCAAGTTAACCCCCTTCCCTCCAACCAATTCTTCCTCACCCTTATCGGCAATGCTTACCCTACCCCTCCCATCCCAATCTTCTCCCAATTAGCCAATCTAACCAAAACCGACCTCAAAAAAATCCATCCAATCTTCTCGCCTTCTACAGAAAAAAAAAAAAACCCTTATCCAATCTACCCCTCTCCCATCCAATCTTCTCCCCTGATCCAAGGGGTGGGCGGTGGGGGTTCCCCTCGCCATCCAAGCTTCTCCTCGACCCTTATCCAATTCTACCCCTCTCCATCCATCTTCCCCTTTAGCCAAGCTCAGCGCACTCTCCATCAATATTGCTAGTCGTACCCTTATCGCATTCTACCCCTCCCCTCCAATCTTCGTGCCTTCTCGCCCTATCGCACATCTAAAATCTAAAAACCCTTTTCTCCATCCCATCTTTCTCCCTGAGTGAGGTAACATTCTCCTTTAAAGAACGAACTGAGACTCAGCCCATTTTTCACCTTTGCTCCTCCATTCAATAGGTTCCTCAGGCTGTGTGTTCCCTAACTTCTGTCTAATGACTCCTTTTAATAAAGGTGTAAGTTGGTCGAGCTGGTTGTAGGATCATATAGACATTATATGGTGTGAGGTGGTATAGGACTTAGTCCTCACACTTAGATTTCATATTAGGATAATACAATCCGGCCAAGCGATTTGGAATAGGACACAAAATGGTGTTTTACAGACGTTCTACATTTCTATAAAAATGTCGAAAAACATGAGAAACATTTCCTATATTTCAAAGATAGAAATTTATTAACGATGACATTACTTATACAAGACAGATAGTTACAGTTCAAGATTTCACTGTCACTGATTATCAAACCAGTCATTGTTCTTCTCAACAGACTTCTTCGCGGTCCTCCAGGGGTGTTGCACTGGCCAATGCTGGGAGGGGGGATATCGGTTCTGAGCCGGCATCCGGCTTCTGGTCCTGAAGGCTTACTCCATTCCTTGGCTTTTTGAATGCATGCTTCGATCCAGAGGAAGTGGGCGTGGGGAGGAAACCACCAAAACAAACATGGGGGGAAAACTTCCTTCCTCCTACTCCAAAACTGGGCCATCGGAACAAATCCTGATCTTCGTTTATACTATTTAATAACCGTCATTTTGGGTGGCTTTCTTTTCTGTCTCTGCTTTGTGGGGGGGGGGAATAGAAAAAAAATAAAAAATGCCTTCTTTCATCAATTTGGGAAATACGTAGGTCAGCACCACTTGGGCACCTGGAGGATTGTGAAGAAGTTACTCCTTTGGAGACGGTTATTATCCGGGCCCACTGGGGATTGATACACGGATATGCTTCATATACACGGTCTTTTCCAATCTTCATCATCTTTAATCCTCGACATATCACCATGTATCAATCTTGTTCTAATAACAGACTCCTCGGGGAAACGGTTTGGGGGGTACGAGGGTTTCCCTTTCCTTTAGTTTAGACCTCAGTCCATTCTCTATGGGGGGGGAAAACAGAAAGAACACAAATCATGTATTAAACACAAACCCCCACGACTAATCCCTATGTCCCGATTTGTCACTGGCGATCCACAGATTCCTTTGTTCTTGACTCAACTAAAGTGACTGCAAGTACAACTTACAGTGAGAAAACAAGGGAACGGATTCCATGATGGGGGCGGTCTTCTGCTTCCACGTTTTGGTCCCCCCCCACCCCCGCTAATCCGAGACTTTTCTTGCCGTTTTTTTTCCAAAATGAAAAGCTACAAAAAAAAAAAAATCTGTTGACCGGAATCGAGACGCACACCCGTGTCTGTAAGAGGCTGATTGGCTGATTCTGCTTCACTACTCGAAATTAAAAAGGTATCTAGGTATCTTCCCCAGAAAGAACTGCAGGCAAACGCCAACCTTATTGAAATGGGACCGCCCTGGTATGCATGTCCCGGTTCATGCTGGAGTTACCACCTGTCCGGTATCAGGGAATTAACGCATCGTATTCCTTAACAAATAACCGCTGCACCGTCAATCCTCCTTCCAACAAGGACCTGTTCTACTTGGGGACTTACTTTGTACAATATGGATTATGGGAATGTAATCTTGGGTGGAAAACAACCGGGGGGGGGGGCCGGGCTCTTTTCTTCACATTCGTCTTTCACATCTTCTTCTCCTTCCTCGGTGTTCCACCACCATAAATGGTAACTAAAAAAGGAAAAGAATAACATCGTATTAAGTAAACACGGTATCTTGAATTAAGAACGGACAAATGTCCGGATGAATAATGGATCAGAAACAACACCGATCCCGATAATCATTTCGCCATATTAATAAAGGCACAGGACGTTCTTACCGGGGAAGGCAAAGGCCAAAGAGAGGCTCAGTATCGATACCCTGGAAATAACTTGGGGACCTTTATAACAGTTCCTTTCTCTTTTCACTAAAATCTGTTTCCATCAGTGGTTCACAAATCCAATAAATCTAAGGAGGCCCAAATATCAATTAATTAACTTGCTATAAAGGAAGGATTGAAAAAGAACCAGAGGTTGCGTGAAAGTAACGAGACCAACTGCAAGGTTACCTATTGGATAAAGGTACGAAAGGCTACATCACAGGGATAGTATCTATAGAGGGGAGACAGCGAGTGTGCGCCATTAATATAATACATTTATAATATTACTGTTAGCAATATAGGTTTGGGGGGGACTATACATCAACAGACCATCATCTCATATATAATGAGTCCTAACAGCCCAAACCAGTCCAATGGAACTCGGGTGTAGGTCCTCCCCGCCATTATCCACATTTCGGGGGCTCGGTACTAGTGGGGCTTTCCACATTCCCTTCCCCGCACATCCTCATAGCACCCCAAAGGCATTCCTTCACTTGGAAACAAAAGGCTTTAAGTTACCGCTAAAGAGCGTCTCTGTTAGAACTGTTTTGATTACTATAGTAAACGTTATGACAGACACTGCCATATTGTGGAATGGCTTTTGGCTGAAACTAATGGGGCACCACGCAGATTGGAACCAAAACAGATCGTGTTCTTATGTAAAGTACCGCTTCCACACTACACTTCTAACCGCAAATCGGATATTTTGGGGAATCCATTTTCGGTGAATTCATTACATTCGCTGGCGCATCAATTTCTGGAAAAAATCCAAGTATACTAGCACTAAGTTAAATAAATAACCGCATATTAAATGGGTTTTCAGTCTAGTAGAAATCATTCTATTGCCCTTTAATCAGTGTATAAATTATCTCTTTAAAAGGGGCATGTCCCCCCTTGAAAATATTTTTTATATAACATCTCCCCCTGTCCCCGCCAGGCCCCAACCCGCTATAAATTTTTTATAATTAGAAAAGTGGCCGCACCAAACTTTACTTACCTTCCCTCTTTTCCCTGGGGGGGGTTTCCTCCGCCGCACTCCAGGCCTCATGCTTGCGAAAGGATGCAAACACAAGGGGGTCGGAGACACCGGACAGTCCGCAGGGGGGGTTACTGTGAGTTGGGGCTGAGCGCATAACGCATGCCAAACTAAGGGGGGGGGGGGGGGTTCCTGGCCTGAGGCCAGATAGCGGCAGATCAAAAAAATAAAATATGAATCTGCGAATCCTCCTGGTGGCAGGGGGGGGATTGATCCACACAACTGGGGGGGGAGGGTTGAAGGGGGGACACAGGAGAACCATATGGACTGGGATTTGAGCTAAAGGATTTTATTTACACTAGACTACTGATGGGGCAATTGTTCGTGGGGGAGTGCAGGGGGTCTGTGGTCTATGTATGGGTGCGTTATGGATTGTGAACATATGGGGCCGCGGTGTGACAGTCTGAAGAAGGAGGGGAAAGAAAAAGAAAAAAGGGACAAAACCACACACGACACATTAAAGGAGTCGCAAAACAAGCAGGGGCGCGGCATCGGGTGTGTGAAATCAGGATATATAATAGTCCCAAACATATAAACGGGAAACACAAAAGGTAAAGGGAGGTGGGGAACAATGACAGACCTATAGTGCACACTAAGCGCAGGGTCGCAATAGTCACAAGCGTCGTGTGCGCTACATAATGGGGGGGGGATACGTATAGGGGTATACGCGGGGGCGGGGGAAAGAAGCACTCAACCGTGTACGAATCTTGATTTGTCATGTCATACTGAACGCCCGAGTACATGCGCGGAAGTGGTAAAATCTGCAGGAGATAGTTAGATAAAACTCACATTAGGCCGCAATTTAAAGATAACAGATGACAATCAAATTTACCAATAACAAAATACTGTATGTTTACAACACAGCCAAGTCCTACAATTGTCACTGTCAGTCTGAAGGGGGGGGAACCCCTTGGGGATGTGTGGGCACGGGCCGCGACCCCAACCACCTGGTCCCGCTACCGCCAAATGGGAAACGGGCAATAAGACCCAAGACTTCTAAACGGGGACAGGCGATGGGGCAACGATCGAGGAAAAAAAAAAGCCTGGTTGGGGTTTAGTGAAAACCAATAAACATTACTACGAGGCAAGTAACATAATTAATTCAATATACCCTCCGCAAAAACCGGGGGGGTGCAAAGACATCCGAGAAAAAACAGCGGAAATGACCTGGTACATATATCTATGGGGTTTATGACTCACCCTAATCTAACACCTGGAAGCAAAATTGGTTATATCACAACGAAAATTAGTATGCAACATTGCCCAACCACAAGTCAACACAAATAAGAAAAACGGCGCCGGAGGGGGGGGGGGGGTAGACCATGCAGTGATGCCGAGTTGGCGCGCCGGACGCCGATGTAACTGAAGACCACCAATTAAATGATTCATGCTGCCAGACTCCCCGATTGGAGGTCAGAGGGCCGGCCCGCACCCATCCGACAATGGGGGGGGGGTCCAGCATCCACCCTTACATTCTTAAAGAGGCTAGAACCCCCGGCCGGATTATCCACAACCTGTGGGGACAGCTCAATTGTCCCAAATTTGTATATCTGGGGGGGCCGCCTGGGCTTGGACTCCCCGCCGGGCCCCCCCTGACATCCGGAAAGCCCCAGGGGCAACTTTGCCTCTGGTGCCTTGTGATAAATCCGGCCGGCTGGTAATGGTCCTCCTGACAACCTGTAATACCAAAAAAAAACGGGACTCACACACAGCTGTTCTATTTGGGATGGGACCAGGTTTTCCAGCGTCTTGTTGCCGGGGGGGGGAACAAGGGTCCCTACACAGGTAAGACGTCCCAATGGCTAAATATCCTCATTGGTCATGAGACGCTTCCGGGGGGGGAGGGGAGGTGGAAAAAACAACAAAAAACAAGAAAAAGAAAAAATTCATAATCCCCACAGCAATCGGACCTTTTCTTCCTCTGGTTCCGTTCCAGGATTTTCTTTTTCGGTTTCAAACTAAAAAAATATACAAGCGAGGGAAGAAAACCAATGTGAATTAAGGACTAAATCTCTATGTCTAGGGATAATCTAATACAGTTATATAATTAATAAAATTGTCGCACAGGGAAAACGCTCATGAGTGGCCCAAATAAAAACCCAACAATCGGGGGGTGGGGGGGAGCCAGTTGTCCAATAGAAGCTAGTTCCACGTGGACACAATTCTCGGGAATATTTGTGCCATCGGTCTGCAGTTTAATCAAGAAAAAAGGCCACTGAAAGTGTGGTGTCTTTTCCCCGGTCGATATTTGGCACGGGCAACTGTCAAAGAAAAACATTTTAATAACTTGTAGCACCCTGAACTATTTGATGTACACACAAGGAGCATTATAATGACAAAATGTACTGATAACTTTATTAATAGACGATTCCTTTAGTGTTTCTAGCTAACTTACCTGCCATAGACCACTTTCACACGTGAGCCAACTGCAGAACGTAAAAAAGCCCGTGTACAATAGTTCAGGCGTTGGATTTTCAGTACGAAGGGAAAAAATCAAAGGGAAGAATAAAGACTTAAGACACAATGGGTCTGTCATTACCAATCCATCGTATCAATGTTTCATTTAAAAAACCCACATTATGTGATAGTGGTTAGGTGAGCTAAAGTGTGAGGGGTATCGGACCGCGAGAAATGGGATAAGTGTTCAGGCTGTGATGCGTCCTAGCGTTTGGCAACTTACGGCCGAAACCCCAGGAGGGGTTTGGGGGGGGCTACATAGGTTCACTGAGGCTTCCTGTTTTATATCCTCACTCTTTAATTATCCTCCGGGGAGCTGGCACTACCCTCAAAAACAATAATATGGTTTTATAATACAACAAGTGTGGTGTTTATAAATGTGATCTGCAGTGGGTATGAATATCCTTAAAAATCACTCAGGGCTATTTCACTAAGTGACTCATTTCTATTCTTCTATTTCTATAATCCCCCCCCCTGACTTAGAAAATAGGATACCAGGCTAGAATTTAAAATGTAAACTAGGGAGAAGGAATGCCGAATACGTATGTATTATAAGAACTAATAAAGGTGCGCCCCTGTCACATTATTTTATATACGGACTTACACTGTAAGGTACCACGCATTTGCCCTATAAGACATAAATAATTAGTGGGTGTGACAGTCCCGGGAGTCTAATATTTCGAAAGAACACAGTGTTTACAAAGAAATGCACAATTGTGAATTCTATATTGATTCACTATGTTTAGTAAATTGGAGCGGTGCGGTGAGGATGTCTTTATATGATATTGTGACAGTTTATACGATGATTACAATGTACCACAGATTCCGGTTGCTCTCAAATCCAATACATTGTACCTGAGATGTAGCACAGCGTCCTCCACTTAGTACAGATTGAACAGTAAATATCAGGCACTGAATTATTCTGTGCGCTGGTACCAACGATTGTGTGTAATACTCAGGGTGGGCTCCTGCCTTATATAAATTAAATAATGTAAATATAAGTCATACTAGAATTATTAGGTCACACATCATGTTTGTGGCATTGGAAGTTCTGATGCCTGGGGTGTTATTGCCCCTTATGAGTAACTATAGAAATATTATGTTACATAATATATTATTTAACAACCCCTTTAGAAGCCATTACAAATAATGTAATAATTCATGTAGTTTTGTTGGGAAGGGCGTGGCCTGTTCTCCACATAATGTGAAGACACATTAATCCCTAATGGCCCCATCCTTGTGTGTGTTTAGGTCGACACAACTGACGGATCCAGCAGCTGATGCTGTACTCGTTACCATCAGTGCTTGGCCTAGTCTTTTGGTTTTTTCTTCCTGTTTCGCACTCTTTGTTGCCGTTACAGCTTTGCTGGTGCTGCAAAACAAAAAACATTAAATTATAGTCTACCTACTACACATTGTCCTTAATGTCAAGCAGTTATAGGGAAGTTTATAGAACCAATAGTCGAACAGTGTGGAATAGTAAGAGTTTTCCCTATAATTTCTATATAAGGGACCACAGTTCTTCAGCACCTTGTTCCAGTATTCTGCCTGCTCCAACTACTTACCTTCCCCGCTCCTGAGACTACCTACCTTGCCTGCTTCTGTGACCTACCTTGCCGGTTGCAGTTCTTCAGCACCTTGTTCCAGTATTCAGCCTGCTCCAACTACTTACCTTCCCCGCTCCTGAGACTACCTACCTTGCCTGCTCCTGTGACCTACCTTGCTGGTTCCAGTTCTTCAAATATTAGAGTTTCCCTATAGATTTCTATATAAGGGAACCATACAGTGTGAATATTAGAGTTCCCCTATAGATTTCTATATAAGGGAACCATACAGTGCAATACAATACTGATACATACAAAGTAGTGGGATACTGATGGTTCTTGCAATGTTTGGTTATACGACCTCCTTATAACTTACCTGGAGGTGCCTCCGTTTCCTCTGCTTCTACTATTTTCACAGTAGATTCTTCCTTCACAAGTTCCTCAACAATGATAGTGTTATCCTGTATATAATCATAAATCAACACAATTAATAACAATGACTGTATTTTATGTTTGTGGATATGGAGAGGGGTAAATGATCTGGGCTGTATTTAGTAAGGCGTGGTATAGCAGTAAAAGGTTACTGTAATATATTACTATGGGGCTACACATTAACAATCTGATAGTCAAATACAGTTACAGTGGTTCAATGCATGATCACAATAGAATAGAGCATGATTACAGGATACCATGTGGTAATAGTATTTTATGGCCATGCAAAATACAGGATCGTATGCGACATGCTTATAAAATACTGATCCCACATGGTCATTTATAATCCATGATATGGTACAGTACTGATATGCAGTGATAACAGAGATAGATCACAGCCCTCTATGTCTTCTCTAATGTATAATTACCAGGGATAGGGTTCAATGTCTGAAGTGTCTATCAGTGGGGTAATGTACTTACCATTGTTGGAACATCAGCAACATCTCCAGTAGGACACTGAACACTGTCCTCTCTTTCTCTTTCCTCTTCCTCCTTCATGGTGACCTCAACCGTAGTTTGATCATCCATAGGAGAAGATGGACCAGTTTCAGAAATTGCTAATTCCTGGTGTATATCAGCAACATCTCCAGTAGGACACTGAACACTGTCCTCACTTTCTCTTTCCTCTTCCTCCTTCATGGTGACCTCAACCGTAGTTTGATCATCCATAGGAGAAGATGGACCAGTTTCAGAAATTGCTAATTCCTGGTGTATATCAGCATCATCTCCAGTAGGACACTGAACATTGTCCTCTCTTTCTATTTCCTCTTCCTCCTTCCTGATGTTCTCAGTATCAAGGGAGGGAGATGCAATCTCTGTAGGGTCTAGATCCAGGTAAAACACTGCAAAAATAAATATCCCAAATAAATGATAATGTAATCAGTACTGCCCACATGGCTAGAGTTTCCATATGGCAGTAGCCCCCCTACCCAGCCATTTCATTTCTATAATACATTGTGTGGAAGGCCTCTTTCCTCCTATAAGGCAGTGGGCAGAGTGGTGGGACATACACTAAGTCTATAAATACTCTTATAAATCTGTTGGTTACGGTTGGGGGCCGTACACTACAGAACAATTTAGAGACGAGGGGTCCGGAGGGGGTAGAGAGAGCTCCCTACTCTTCATAGAGACGAGGGGTCCGGAGGGGGTAGAGAGAGCTCCCTACTCTTCAGTTTTCTGGACTTTCAGAGGACGCTGCAGGAGAACCAGTGTTCTCCCCAGAATTGTTTTCCAGCCGGGTGGGATGAAAAAGTAGCCGGGTGGGCGGGACGGGGAAATTTGGCGGTGGGGGAAATGTGCACTATTTATACTAGTTAAGTATTATTCATTATTTTCTATTAAGGTTTGACCTGCCCTTTAAACTCGTGCAGTATAACTACATTGAAACAAATACAGCCTCCTTCATATTCTAATGGGAATACTGAACAGCCTTGCATCATGCTCATTATATAGAATAGTGTAGTAAATACTCTATAAAATAGGTATATATATAACCAGTTAAGGTACAATCAGTACCGGTGCATTAGATGGAGAAATACACTAGAAAAACTAAAGATGTCCCATAAATGGACCCAAAGTACCATCTTTGTACCATGTCCCAACTGGGCCAAGAGGTGATCTCCATTTCATTTTGTAGACCCACGTCGCCTCCTTTTGGAGGATGGATTGATCCCAGCTTCCACCTCTTTTGGGTTTCGGTACTTTCTCAATACTTGTAAACTTCCGGGGTCACTGTGATGGCATTCGGCAAAATGACGAGCTATGGGACTTTGGGCGTTACTCAAATTATCTACCCTTGTTCATCATTCAGTATTTAGCAAATCTTATATTTGTTTTTTTTACTCAAAATGTTATAATCTTTTATAGGGCATGTCCACCCCAAAATCCAACTTGTCATGTAATGCTCCTCTCCCTTGTCCACCCCCAACCGCCATGTTAAAACTTAAAAAAAGAGTTTCCGATGCACAGAGGGGCCGGACTGGCAACCGCGTCTGTGATTGGCTGACGGTCAGCCAATCACAGATGCAGCTGCCGGCTGTGAAGATAGCCACGGGAGCGGAGGGCTTTAAGTATGCATTGGAAAGGTTTTTTAGTTTTAACACGGCGGTTTGGGGTGGGCAAGGGAGAGGAACATTACATTAATAGAGTTTTATGCTAGGTGGAGAGGCAGCAAGATGGGATCCGGAGGGAGGGGGGCTCCCCTGCGCATTCCAATGTCCTATCAGAGGCAGAAAACATTTGGCTGGACCAAAGCTCCTGCTGGTCAGTTTCCTGGACTTTGGACATGGGCTGCAGGAGAACCATACGGAGCAGGGAAGTACAGTATAGTATTTGAGGTTGAATAAAGACATACGTCCATCCAGTCCAACCCACCTACCAATACCCACATTTCCTGTCTAACTGTATATAGAAAATTGGGCTGTTGTACATCCATATTAAAGTGAAACTTGAGACCAAAAATATAATCCATACAAAACAGAATTCTAGTGCACAAACAATTCTAATTGCATATTGGCTACCTCCATAAGGTTCTACTACAAACAGCCTGCTAAACCCAGGATTAATAATAGCAATTAGTTCAATAGGTTGGCCAAATTATTTTATTTCCTGCCTAAATGTTGATCCAGATAATATTCTCAATATTATTAATACCTGTATTAATACCTGTAATTCTCAATATTATATTGTATCGCCATACCATACCAGTAATTCTCAATATTATATAGTATCCCTGTACCAACCAGAACAACAGTTTATGTATTAATACCAGTAATTCTCAATATTATATAGTATCCCTGTACCAACCAGAACTCGTTACACCAATCATTAAAGGCACGGTATCGCTAGCGAGTCCATAAAAGTGGAAGAATAAAAGAGAAGAAGGAGAAATAGAAAGAACAGGAATTTGACCCTTCAAGCCAAATTAATAATATAAAAACTAGTTTGTTGTTCTTTGGATCCTATTTGACAACTGCTCCACCCTCTAACATTCTTCTATTCCAACAAGTAGACACAAGGACTTTTAGGGGCGTTTTATTGGGGATACTCCCCCCTCTGTGCATCTTTCCTAACTTATGTAAATTGCAAGTGTCCCACTCTAGGAGGACAATGCCTTTAATGTCAGTAGATGGACAATGTGTGGGAGAAATTTGCTCACATGCTCACAGATCATACAACTGCGGTTGTAGCGTCTTTGGCCACACTGGGGCCCTTGCGATCCGTTAGAGTGTGAGAATCGCAGCGCAGTGCTTTCAATTTGGGGGACCACTGCACTGCATTCAGTTTACAAAGCGCATGGGATCAGAATTTGTTTTACGGATCTAATGCGTTCCGATTACGTAAAATTGCGTGTATCCCAGCGCAAACAGAAGGGAACACACAGCACACTGGCAAAACTGTGCCCGGGAACTCTCACTTTTATATACTGAGGGTTGGCACTGCTGTGGATGAATCATTATTGAATTTCTGTTTACTTTCAATTGTTCTATTCCAAGTTCCACGTGATCTCACAGTTCTGTTGGAACTGGACCCGAACTTCATAGTAACGTAGTAACAAAGACATACGTCCATCAAGTCCAATATTTTCACCCTCCTTTTTAACCCTACAGTTGATCCAGCCCTAACTTGTCTAATCTGACTGCATAGTCAAGCCCCTCCATTCCCCTTATCAATTAGTTGCCCTTCTCTGAGCTGCTTCCATTTCCAAAATGTCCCTTTTGTATATGGGATTCCAAACCTGCACCGCATATTCCAAATGTGGCCTTACCAGTGCCTTGTAAAGAGGGAGAATAATATTTTTCTCTCTTGAATCCATTCCCCTCTTTATACAAGACAATATCTTGCTAGCTCTAGCCGTTGCTACCTGGCATTGTTTGCTACAGCTAAGTCTGTTATCTACCAGAACCCCCAAATCTTTTTCCATTACAGATGCACTTAACACAGAGTTATTTATGGTGTAGGTGGCACAGGGATTATTAAACCCCAAATCATCACCTTACATTTATCAACATTGAATCTCATCTGCCATTCTGCTGCCCATTTTGATAATCTATCTAGGTCTGCTTGCAGCACTTGCACATCATTTGAAGTTTCCAAAGCTCTGCATAGTTTAGTGTCATCAGCAAACAGAGAGACCTTGCTCTCAATGCCCCTTCTAAGTCATTTATAAACAGATTAAACAGAAGCAGCCCCAGTACAGAACCCTGAGGCACTCCTCCTAGAAGTTTAACCCACATAGATGTAGCTCCATTAACCACCACTCTCTGTTTGCGATCCAATAACCAATTCTCTATCCATGTACAAATGTTTTCTTCTAGGCCAACAGTCCTCAGTTTATACATTAGTCGCCTATGTGGCACAGTATCAAAAGCTTTCGCAAAATCCAAGTATACCACATCCACTGCTGTGCCCGAATCTAACTTCTTACTCGCTTCTTCATAAAAACCAATTAAATTTGTCTGGCACAATCTATTTCTCATAAATCCATGCTGACTACTACTAATAAGATGATCTCTGGAGACAAAGTCAAGGATATGATCCCGTAACAAAGTTTCCAGCACCTTCCCTATCACTGATGTTAGGCTTACAGGTATATAGTTACCAGGCTGGTAACTACATTGGCTTTTTACCAATCCACTAGCACATCACCAGACAAAAGTGAATCTGAAAAGAAACAGTGGTCTAGATAAAACTGGACTGTCTTAAGTTCTGAGGATGTATTTCATCCAGTCCTGGGGATTTATTGATATTAACTTTGCCTAATTGTTTCTGTACCATATCCTCTTTCAGCCTCATTTATACCCAAATTATTACAGTCCCTGCTATAAGGACTAGGATTCTCTATAGTGAATACAGAGTGAAAATTCCTCATTTATACCCTTCATATTATTACAGTCCCAGCTATAAGGACTAGGATTCTCTATAGTGAATACAGAGTGAATATTCCTCATTTATATCCTTCATATTATTACAGTCCCAGCTATAAGGACTAGGATTCTCAATAGTGAATACAGAGTGAATGTTCCCCATTTATACCCTTCATATTATTACAGTCCCTGCTATAAGGACTAGGATTCTCAATAGTGAATACAGAGTGAATGTTCCCCATTTATACCCTTCATATTATTACAGTCCCCGCTATAAGGACTCGGAATCTCTATAGTGAATACAGAGTGAATATTCCTCACATATATCATGGTCACTAGTCCCTATATTAAATGACACTATATCATGTCACTATTCCACTATATTAAAGAAACTATATCATGCGTCACTAGTCCTGATTATTAATGACACTATATCATGGTCACATTCCCTATATAAATGCACTCATATCATGCACTATCCCAATATACCTATCTCGATGTCATATTACCCCTATATATGACACTATATCTGAGTTAGTCCTATTTCCTTAATTAAAGGACACTATATTCATGGTGTCACTATTCCCATTATGACACTGAAATGGTCACTTATTGATATAATGATCACTCATCACCTTTCATATTAAATGACACTAATATCTGGTCAACTGTCCCTATAGTAAATGACACTATATCATGTGCCTATTCCCTATATAAATGACACTATATCACGATCACTATATACTTTCCCTATACTAAATGACACTACTATCACATGGTCACTATTCCCTATATTAAATGGACACTATATCAGGGCACTATTCCCTATATTACAATGACATATACACGA
>JAACNH010002741.1:0-35711 GCA_019447015.1 Hymenochirus boettgeri
AAAGGTCTGGTAGTATGGTACAATAAGGGGGGTATTTGGGTAAAGGTCTGGTAGTATGGTACAATATCCTGGTACCTAGTACAGAGTGGAAGGGGGGGGTTAAAGGAAATGAATGGAGCATTTTATAACAGGCAACAAGGGATTATTGGATTCACACAAAGCAGATTAACAGACACAGAGGAAATGAATGGTCAGACTGAATGTCTAGTAACTACTACTGAGATTAACCATTTACAGGACAGGGAAATCTAGAAAGCAGATACACTTCCCAGAATCCTTTCTCACCAAGCACCTAATAGGTGAAATCCCCTGGCAGGTGAATGAATATGAAGAGTTCGGATTGTTGATTTACTATCTTCAGGGATTGAAGGGTTAACTGTGTTACTGTACAGAGCTGTCAGGAAACATGACTCTAAGGAGGATAAGAAAGAGTTAAACACCAGCACCGGAATTAATACTGCCCATGAGAAAGGAATTATTAGTATTATTATTATTAATAATGTAATTTATTACTATCACAATTACTTATTATTATTTATAATTATTATCATTATTTTATTCTTCTTTTTCTTCTTCTCTTCTCTGTTTCTTCTTCTTCTTCTTCTTCTTCTTCATATTCTTTTTCTTCTTCATTCTTCTTTTTCCTTATTCTCTCTTCTTCTTCTTCTTCTTCCTCCCTGCCCTTTCTTCCTCTCCCCCTCCTCATTCTTCTTTCTCCTATCTCTTCTTCTTTTTCTTCTTCTCTCTCTTCCTCTTGACTTCTTCTTCTTCTCTTCTTCAGTCTTCTTTCTTCTTCTTCTTCTTTCTTACCTCCTTTGGCATGCAATCCTCCCCCTTCCTGTTCTTGAATGTCTCTCTTTCTCTTCTTTCTTCCCTTTTTCTTCTTCCCCTTTTGGCCGTATCTCCTCCCCCAGTTTTTTGAGCTAGCAGCCCATGACCTGTCTCGCACGCTAGCGGGAGCCTATAGGAGCAGTGTGCTTCTCTAGCTAAGCCGATCGCGGAATGCGTTCCGGGCGTATTATCGGTGAATTTCCGGACATTTTTTTTTTTCCCATAACTATAAGTACAATCTCAAATTGATATTTGTAAGATAGTAAAACAGTTTTTTATTCATGGTCATAAAACAATGGTGATAACCCCAACCCAACCCCCCACACAGACCCAGGTAACCACACCCACCTACTGACACCTAACTTTCCATTCCCATGGAAGCCACATTTTAAAGGTTAACTAAAGTCCAAAAAACTAATTATATTTATCCTCATAAAAGATAGTTTCTTTTAGTTCTACAAACTTAGAACGTTTTAAGTTAAACTTTGAAATTTAGCTTGAAAGACCGATTTTGGAATGTGTGTGTGTGTGGTTGCTGCAGATTTTAAACTCATAATGCCAATGATGAGGATAGTTGTTGTTTTTTACTTACCCTTTAAATATGTCACTGATTAAAGGCAGGTAAGTTTGGTGTGTGTACTCGTGTCATGTTAGTGGGATTAAAGACTAACTTTTTTGATGATTGGTCAAATTTTTTTTTTACTTACTACCCTTTAAATATGATTGACACATGAATAATGGGTATCTCTTTTGGTGTATGTACACCCGTGTAAGGTTGGAGGTATACAAAAACAAGCTTTTTTGATTATTGATCAAAATTTATTTTTGCTTATGTTTACCCTTTACGTATGCTGCCACAGAAATGGAATGGTAGTCAGTAGGTATGTTGTACCGTGTGTTCAGGTTTAAAAAAACAAATTTTTTGAGATTGGCAAAATTTGTTTTTGACTATGTTAATTCTTTAAATAGGCTGCCATGAAATGGAAGGGTGGGTGAGTGTAGGCGTGGTGTACCTGGATCCAGGTTGAGTTAAAAAAACAACACTTTTGATGATGGGGGTTGGTCAGGGGATTTTTGTTATTTTCGTTGACTTAACCTTATTCCACCCCCCTTTTTTCCTACCTCCCCAATAAATATGGCTGCCACCGTAATGGAAAGTAGATTAGTAGTGTGTGTGTACCGAGTCTGGTTAGGGGGTATTCCTTGTTTTGTGTTTACCACCATAAAACTATCTTGTTATGAGGATAATCTAAATTTTGTTTTTTTACTTTAGTTTACCCTTTAAATCAGGCTGCCCACAGTAATGATAAGTGAATCAGTAGGTGTGTTGACCGGTCTGGTTGAGGGGGTATGTTCTTTTTTTGTTTTACAACCATAAAACTATCTTTTATTGATGATAAACCTAATAGTTTTTTTTTGATTTAGTTTACCCTTTAAGTATGGCTGCCATAAACAGTAATGGATACGTGTCAGTTAGGTGGTGTGGTGACCTGAGTCTGGGTTGAGGGGTAATGTCCTTTTTTGTGTTTCACCATAAACTACATCTTTTTTATTGAGGATAGAACCCCAATTAAGTTTTTTTTGTTTAAGTTTACCCTTTAAGTATGAGCTGCCACAGTACTGGATAAGTAGATCAGTAGGTGTGTGTACCTGGGTCTGGTGAGGGGGTATGTCTTTTTTTGTGTTTCATTACCATAAAAAACTACTTTTTAGTTGAGGATAAACCTAAATTAGTTTTTTTACTTTAGTTCCCTTAAGTATGGCGTCACAGTAATGATTAAGTAGATCAGTAGGTGTGTGTACCCTGGTCGGTGTAGGGGGTAATTCTTTCTTCCGTGTTTATAAACCATAAAAACTATCTTTTTTTGAGGAATAAATCTAAATTACGTTTTTTTTACTTTAGTTACCCTTTAAGTAGGCTTTGCCACGGATGATAAGTAATCAGTATGTGTGTGAAACCTCGGGTCTGTTGAGGGGTATGTCTTATTTTGTGTGTTTACAACATAAAACTATTTTATTTGATGGAGATAAACACCTATTAGTGTTTTTTATGATTTAAGTTTACCCTTTAAAGTATGGCTGCCACATAAGGATAATAGATCAGTTAGGTGTGTGTACCTGGGTCTGTTGAGGGGTATGTTTCTTTTTTGTGGTTTTACAACCATAAACTCATCTTTTATTGGAGGAAAACCTAAATGTATTTTTTGATTTAGTTAGCCCTTTTAAGTATGGCTGCCACGTAATGGGATAAGTTCGATCAGTAGGTGTGTGTACCTGGGTCTGGTTGAGGGGGTTAATGTCTTTTTTTGTGTTTGACAACCATAAAACTATCTTTTATTTTATGAGATAAAACCTAAATATAGTTTTTTGATTTAGTTACCCTTTGAAGTATGGGCTTGGCCACAGTAATGGTACGTAGATTCAGTTAGGTGTGTGTACCTGGGTCTGGTTGAGGGGGTATGTCTTTTTTGTGTTTACAACCATAAAACTATCTTTTATTGAGGATAAATCTAAAATTAGTTTTTTGACGTTTAGTTACCCTTTAAGCAATGGTCTGCCACAGTAATGGTAAGTGACTCAGTAGGTGTGGTGGTACCTGGGTCTGGTTGGGGGGTATGCTTTTTGTGTTTACAACCAAAAACTATCTTTTATGAGGATAACCTACAATTAGGTTTTTTTTGATTTAGTTACCCTTTAAAGTATGGCTGCCACATATGGATACGTAGATCATGTAGGTGTGTGTCTGTACCTGGTCTGTTGAAAGGGGGGTAACTGTCTTTTTTTCTGTTTGCAACCAAAAAAGTAACTTTTAATTGAGGATATACTAAATTAGTTTTTTACCCTTTAAGTATGGTCTGCCACAGGAAGGGAGGGTGGTCATAGGTGTGTGTACCGTGGTGAGGTTGGGGTATGTGTTTTTGCTGTATGATTATATAACTTTCATTGATGATTGATCAAAATTAACTTTTATTTGACCTAGTTTATCCCTTTTAAGTATTGCTTCCGATGGAATGGTAAGGGTCAGTAGGTAGGTGTACCTGGTCTCCTGTGGGGGGGTTGGGGGTTCACCATTTGTATTTATTGACATGAGAACAAACTGTTTTGAAATATCCACATTTGAGGATTGTTACATTATAGTCTACTGGGGAAAATGTCCGGAAATCCCACCGATAACGCCGCAACTCTTCACGTGATTCCTTAGCTATGGACAGCAAACTTCTCCTATATGCCCCGCACTTCCTGTACCAGTGCATCTTCTCTAGCTCAAAACTGTGGGAGGAGATACAGTCCCAAAAAAGCGGAAGAATAAAGCGGAAGAAGAAGAAAGAACAGGAAGTTGGATTTAAAAAGACATACAGGCTGATTTCCCCAGACTCGCTGGGCAAATAAAAGGGGTTAAAGTCGCGCTAACTGGTTCGCTACCGGTTAGCGTGACTTTAACTCCATATTATGATCGGGTTACGCAAAAATCACCCACGCATCTGACGCTCGCGATTCAAAAACTTAAAGGGTAACTTAAGTCAAAAAACTAATTTTGATCAATAAAGGTTGTTTTTTAACTTCCAACCTGGTACACATGCCTATTGACCTACCCTTCCATTTTCATGGCAGCCATATTTAAAGGGTAAATATAGTAAAAAAAAAAAAAACAATTTTGACTAATCATTGACAAAGTTTTTTTTTTTTACCCCTAACCCAACACAGGTACACACACTTACTGATCTACTTATCCATTACTGTGGCAGCCATACTTGAAGGGCAACTGTGGTATCAAAACAAGTGAGGGTGAAATTAAAGCCTGCCAACAATCACATCTCTGGCTGGAGAATGTGAGAAATTTCATTGTGGTGAATGTTCAAACTTAATGCTTCCAGTAGGTTGAGTGACATCACCTAATCTCTGCAACGACCTCCGCCCTGGGGGAAAAGCGAGCTCATAAGACTAGGGCGCTAGCCACACTCTGCTGCGTTTTTTTTTTTTTGCGTTTTGCGTTGCGTTTGCGATTGGATTCCCGAGTCCTTTTTCGCTTGCCCATTGGTTTTTTCAAAATTCATTGAAAACAGCGGCAACGCAAAAAACCGCGCGTTTCCGATGCGTTTGCGTTTTGCGTTTTTGCTGTCTGCATTTTTAATCGCAATCTTATGCGTTTTTCCTCATACTTATTGAAGAATCGCAATCCAACGCAACGAAAATCGCACTGAAATCGCATGCTATTGCGTTTGCGTTTGCTTTGCGTTGTCAGTGTGCCCTAGCCCTTATCTTGGTGAATCAGGAAGTACCGGGGGGAGAGTGATAGTTGAGAAGGAAGCCTATTAATTGCAGCAAAGGCTGTCAAATGCTACAAGGCTTGGTCCACAGGCTGAAAACAGGAGTGTTCCAACCGAAGTTTACATTGCTGAACCTTTAACAACATAACTTCTCACAAGTGTATCTAAGATGGGATTAGGTTTATTTGAAAGGTACATTGCAGAGGCTTTATCATAAATCCTACTGTTGTAAGAATTTGCGAGTCAAAGTTCCCTTTAAAGGTAACCAAGTCCAAAAAACTAATTTTGATCATTTATTTAAAAACGAAAACACGTGGCACATGTACAACACACTATTGACCTCCCCTCCATTACTGTGTGCAGCCATACTAATTGTACTAAAGTCAAAATATACATTTTGACCATCAGAAAAAAGTTAGTTTTTTAAAACCCCCAATGTGGTCACCTCCACACGTCGTACCGTTCCATGTTCCATGGCAGACATCATTTTAAAGGGTAATCTTTCAAAACAACTATTTTGACTATATCAACACGTTTTTTTTAACCCACCAACTTACCCGGTCACAGAATACTGACCTAACCCTTCCATTACTTGTGGCATACATACTTAACGGGTAGACTAATACAAAAAAGTAATTTTGACCATCATCAAAAAGCTTGATTTTTAACCTCCCACCTGACACAGGTACCCATACCTACTGACTTACCCGTCCATTACTGGGTTCGTACATACTTAAGGTCTAACGAAGTCAAAAAAGTAATTTTGACCAATCCTCAAAAAGCTTGATTTTTTAACCTCCAACCTGACACAGGTACACATACCCTACTGACTTGACCCTTCCATTACTGTGCACATCCTAAGTGGGTAACTACTACTCAAAAAATCAAAATTTTTGATCAATATCAAAAAACTTGTTTTTTCTACCTCCAACCTTACACGGGTACATACCCAAAGAAGATACCCATTCTCCATTGTCAATCATATTTAAGGGTAGAGGTAATAAAAAACAAATTTTGACTAATGCCATCAAAAAAGTTATCTTATTCCCCCACTTGACAACCGATGTAACAGCACCAACTGACCTACCTTAATAATTCTTTGACATATGTTAATGGGTTAGTAAAAAAACAAAATATCTCATCATTGGCATTGATTGAGTTTTAAAATCTCTCACAAGCACACACAGTTCCCCTTCCAAAATGCCACAATTCAAAGTTTTATACTTAAACTTTTCCCTTTCATTGTTATTATTATTATTATTATTATTCTTATTATTATTTGTATTATTAGGATCTTATCATTAGTCAATATTATCATTATTACATTAATTCTTGATTATATTATTATTATTAATTATTATTATTATTATTATTTTATTATTTTTTCATTATCATTATTATCATTATTTATCATTATTTATATTAGTCTATTATTATTATTATTATTATTATTATTATTTATTAGTCATCATTATTAATATTTATACAATCAGGCAGGTTCTTTGTGATTTTCCCCAGGCCTCACTCTCTAAATGGAGAGCGGGTGAGGCACATTACAGAGGCAGCATCTTGTAGGGGTGGCACAAGTTTGATGCCCAGAAACAAAAACAAACAATTCGTAGCATTGCATGGGTGTTAGACTCAATACCAGGGCCCCCCCCCGAAATGACACAGTCCTGTGATAGAAACCTCCTCCCCTTCGGCAAATCATCACCCACTTTCAATTATAAAACCGCCGCCCCTCTTGCCGCATGTGAAGGGGGGGGGGCAGCTCTGCAATTTTTTCAGGTGCCAACAAGTCCTAGAGACTCCCGGATGTTCCTGTGTGAAAACCGGTTGGCATGTTTTTCAGAATTGTGTAGTCATTCCGCCATTAAAAAATCTCAACCCCCCCCACCTGTTGATTGGGGTTTTTAATCTCAGGTGAAGTCTTAGGTGGCCCTACACGAGCACGATATTACCTTACCCGCCACCGCCACGCAAATTCCTGCGATCCTGCCTAGGAACCACCACTCTCCGCCATCCTTATATTCGAGCCGACATGCTATCGCAAAATCCCATCATTGTGCGATCGCATGTCGTCGTATATAAGATCGGGAGAGTGGTTCCGGCGGTCGTCAGGAACGCACGGGAGCGGTCCGGTAAGTAATATCATTCGTAGTGTATGGCCACCTTTAGAAGCTGGCCACACAGCTGAGATTTTTCTTTCTGCGTATGCACATTGGCGTTTTTTTCAATCATTGGAAACGCGCTTTTCGGGTGCAATGCGATTGCGATTGCGTCACCGCTTTTAAACAGACACAGGCCGTTGCCACTTTCTACACTTTTCTTGCAGGTAGACGTGTGAGGTACTCTAGTTGGGGTGGGGGGGTGAGAAGGTGCCAAGAAATGGTAGAACAAAAACCAGTTTTTAAACAGGGTTCATCCCTTCAGCGGCACAAACCTCCACACACAATCCATTAGAAACATTTGTGCCTGCGAGCAGGGAGTAGCTTCATTTTGTTCTTTGTAAGCTAGAAGGGCCATAATGAATTGGAACTTAACAGAGCCAATAGCTAGAAAGCAACCTCTCTCTAGGTCTCTATCGACCTTACAACACCCCCTTAATCTAAATACTTACCGAAGCGGCTCTGGACGTGCTCTCTGCCTCCTACTATTTCCACTCTCAGTTTCCCCCCCCGACTGCTATAACAATCAGGCCACCACATTACCCCTTACTACTTATCCTATACTGGGCCCACATTCCCCTAACTCCTATACTACATACTAACGGGTAACCATTCCCCTACTACTATACCTCATACTGGTCACCACTATTCCCCTTACTACTATACCTATATTGGGCACCACATTCCCCTAACTACTATACCTATATGGGCACAACATTTTCCCCTACTACTATAATACCTATACTGGGCACCACATCCCCTACTAACTAACCTATACGGGGCACAACATTCCCCTACTACTAACCTATCGGCATCAACATTCCGCCTACTACTATCCTATACGGTTGGCACCCACATCCCCTACTCACTATCACTATACTGGTACCAACATTCCCCTACTTACTATCGCTATACTGGTCACCACATTCCCCTACGAACTGATATCCCTATACGTGGGTAACAACATTTCCCCTTACTACTATACCTATACTGGGCACCACACATTCCCCTTCTACTATGCTAGAACTGAGGCACCACATTCACCCTACTACTATACCTATACTACTACTGTTACCCTCAATAATGCCAATGATGAGGATAGTGTTGTTTTTTACTTACCCTTTAAATATGTCACATGAATTAAAGGCAGGTAAGTTGGTGTGTGTACTCGTGTCAGGTTAGTGGATTAAAGACTAACTTTTTTGATGATTGGTCAAAATTTTTTTTTTACTATACTTACCCTTTAAATATGATTGACACATGAATGAATGGGTATCTCTGTTGGTGTATGTACCCGTGTAAGGTTGGAGGTTCAAAAAAACAAGCTTTTTTGATTATTGATCAAAATTTATTTTTGACTATAGTTACCCTTTACGTATGGCTGCCACAGAAATGGAAGGGTAGGTCAGTAGGTATGTGTACCTGTGTCAGGTTAAAAAAACAAAATTTTTTGATGATTGGTCAAAATTGTTTTTTGACTATAGTTATTCTTTAAATATGGCTGCCATGAAAATGGAAGGGTAGGTGAGTAGACGTGTGTACCTGGATCAGGTTGGAAGTTAAAAAAAACAAACTTTTTGATGATTGGTCAAAATTTGTTTTTTGACTTTAATTACCCAATAAATATGGCTGCCACCGTAATGGATAAGTAGATTAGTAGGTGTGTGTACCTGAGTCTGGTTGAGGGGTATGTCTTTTTTGTGTTTACAACCATAAAACTATCTTTTATTGAGGATAAACCTAAATTAGTTTTTTTGATTTAGTTACCCTTTAAGTATGGCTGCCACAGTAATGGATAAGTAGATCAGTAGGTGTGTGTACCTGGGTCTGGTTGAGGGGATATGTCTTTTTTGTGTTTACAACCATAAAACTATATTTTTCGTTTTAACCAAAAAGTAACTTTTATGAAGGATATACCTAAAATTAGTTTTTTACCCTTTAAGTAAGTGGTGCCACAGGAAGGGAAGGGGTAGGCAGTCGGTGTGTGTACCTGTGTGAGTTGGGGGTATGTGTTTTGCATGTATGATTAATAACTTTCATTGTGATTGATCAAAATTACTTTTTGACTATAGTTACCCCTTTAATATGTGCTTCCCATGGGAATGGAAGGTCAGTAAGGTAAGGTTACCTGGTCGTTGGGGGTTGGGGGTATCACATTTGGTATTTAGACCATGAAACAAACGTTTTGAAATATCCACATTTGAGGTATTGTTTACATTATGTCTATGGGAAAATGTCCGGAAATCCACCATAAACGCCGTAACCGCTTCCACGGCATTGTCCTTAGCTATGTAACAAGCAACCTTCTCCTATATGCCCCGCACTCTGTAACCAGGGCATCTCTCTAGCTCAAAAACTGTGGAGGAAGATACATGTCCAAAAGCGGAAGAATAAAATGGAAGAGAAGAAGAACAGGAACTGGGATTTTAAACAAGACATACAGGCTTATTTCCCCAGACTCGCTGGGCAAATAAAAGGGTTTAAAGTCGGCTAACTGGTTCGCTACTACGCTACCGGTTAGCGCGATTTAACTCCATATTGATTCGGGTTAACGCAAAAATTATCAACCCACGCATCTGACGCTCCGGATTCAAACGTAAAGGTAACTTAGTCCAAAAAACTAATTTTGATCAATAACTGTTTTTTTTTAACTTCCAACATGGTAACATGCCTATTGACCTACCCTTTTACTTTTCCCTGTCAGCCATATTAAAGGGTACAATAGTAAAAAAAACAAAAATTTTGGACTAATCATTGACAAAGTTTTTTTTTTTTTTACCCCTAACCCAACACAGGTTCACACACTTACTGATCTCTTTTCCCTTACTGTGGCAGCCATACGTGAAGGGGCACGTGGTATCATCTAACACATAAGTGAGGGTGACATTAAGCCTGCAACAATCACCTCTCTTGCTGAGAATGTAGAAATTCATTGTGGTGAATGTTCACAAACTTAATGCTTCCAGTAGGGGTTAGTGACATCACCTAATCTCTGCAACGACCTCCGCCTGGGGAAAAGCATGCTCATTAAGACTTAGGGCGCTAGCCCACACTCTTGCTGCTTTTTTTTTTTTTTGCGTTTTTGCGTTTGCGTTTGCGATTGCGATTCCTCCGAAGTCCTTATTCTACCGCGTTGCCCCACTACTGCGATTTTTTCAAAATTCATTGAAAACAGCGGCAACGCAAAAAACCGCGCGTTCTTCCGATGCCGTTTTGCGTTTTGCGTTTTTGCGTCCTGCATTTTTAATCGCAATCGTTATGCGTTTTCCTCTATACTTATTGAAGAATCGCAATCGCAAACGCAATAAAATCGCACATGAAATCGCATGCTATTGCGTTTGCGTTTGGCGTTGCGTTGTCAGTGTGGCCCTAGCCCTTATGCTGGTGAATCAGGAAGTACCTGGGGGGGGATGATAGTTGAGAAGGTAAGCCTATTATTGCAGGCACAGGCTGTCACATGACTACAAGGCTGGTCACATGGCTGAAAACAGGAAGTGTTCCAACTCGAAGTTACATTGCTGAACCTTTAACAACATAACTTCTCACAAATTGTATCTAAATGGGATTTAGGTTTTAATTTTGAAAGGTACATTGCAAGGCTTTATATAGAATCCTGACTAGTTTGTAAGAATTTGGAAGATCAAAGTTCGCCTTTAAAGGAACCAAAGTCCAAAAAAACTAATTTTGATCATTATTTACAAAAGAAAACACGGGCACAGGTAAACACACTTATTGACCTCCCCTCCATTTACTGTGGCAGCCATACTAAATGTACTAAAGTCAAAAATATAATTTTGACCAATCAGAAAAAAGTTAGTTTTTTTTAACCCCCAATGTGGTCACACGTACACACGTCTACCCTTCCATTTCCATGGCAGCACCATATTTTAAAGGGTAACTTAGTCAAAAAAACTATTTTGACTAATAATCAACACGTTTTTTTTAACCCACCAACTTACCCCGGTACAGAATACTGACCTAACCCTTCATTACTTGTGGCATACATACTTTAACGGGTAACTAAATAACAAAAAGTAATTTTGACCATCATCAAAAAAGCTTGATTTTTAACCCTCACCTGACACAGGTACACATACCTACTGACTTACCCTTCCCATTACTGTGTAACATACTTAAAGGGTAACGAAGTCAAAAAACGTAATTTTGACCAATCATCAAAAACCTTGATTTTTTAACCCTCCAACCTACACAGGTACACATACCCTACTAGACTTGTACCCTTCCATTACTGTGCACCATCCTTAATGGGTAACTCTACTCAAAAAATTTTTTGATCAATCACAAAAAACACTTGTTTTTTTTAAACCTCCAACCTTACACGGGTACATACCCAAGAAGATATACCCTTCATCATGTGTCCAATCCATATTTAAAGGGTAAGGTATAGTAAAAAAAAAACAAATTTTGACTAGCCACAAAAAAGTTAGTCTTTAATTCCCACCACTGACAACGAGTAACAGCACCAACTGACCTAACCTTAAATAATTCTGTGACATATTTTAAATGGGTTACGTAAAAAAACAACAATAATCTCATCATTGGCTGATTGAGTTTTAAAAATCTCTGCACAAGCACACACAGTTCCCCTTCCAAAATGCCAAATTCAAAGTTTTATACTAACTTTCCCTTTCTATTGTTATTATTATTATTATTATTATTATTATTATTATTCTTATTATTAATTATTATCATTAGTAATTATTATCATTATTAATATATTACATTGATTATTATTATTATTATTAATTATTATTATTATTATTATTTTATTATTTTTTCTTATTATCATTATTATCATTATTTATCATTATATTATTATTATTATTATTATTAGTTATTATTTATTATTATTTATTTATTAGTCATCATTAATTATATTTTATATACACATCAGTGCAGGTTCTTTTGTGATGTTCCCAGGGCTCCTCTCTACAATGAAGCGGGTGAGGCACATTACAGAGGCAGCATCTTGTAGGGGTGGCAACAGTTTTGATGCCAGAAACAAAAACAAAACAATCTGGCATCAATGGTGCTTAGACTCAATACCAGGCCCCCCGAATGACCAGTCCTGTGTATAAAACCTCCTCCCCTTCTGGCCAAATCATCACCCACTTTCAATTATAAACCGCCGCCCCTCCTGGCCGCATGGTGAGGGGGGGGGCAGCTCTGCAATTTTTTTTCAGGTGCCAAACAGTCTAGAGACTCCCGGATGTTCCTGGCTGGAAAACCTGGTTGGCAGTTTTTCAGAATTTGTAGGTATATCCGCCATTAAAAAATGCTCAAACCCACCCCCACCATTTGATCTGGTTTTTATCTCAGGGGAAAGGTCTTTAAGGTGGGCCCTAACAACTAGCACGATATTACTTACCCGACCAACCGCCACGCAAATTCCTGCGATCCTGCCTAGGAACCACCCACCTCTCCGCCGATCCTTATATTCGAGCCGACATGCGATCGCAAAATCCCATCATTGTGCGATCGCATGTCGGTCGTATATAAGATCGGGAGAGGTGGTTCCGGCGGTCTCAGAACGTCACGGGAGCGGTCGGGTAAGTAATATCATTCTAGTGTATGGCGACCTTTAGAAGCTGGGCCACACAAGCTGAGATTTTTCCTGCGTATGCAACATTGGCGTTTTTTTCAAATCATTGGAAACGCGCGTTTTCGGGTGCAATGCATTTGCGATTTGGCGTACCGACATTTTAAACAGACACAGGCCGTTGCCACTTTTCTACACTTTTCTCTGCAGGTAGACGTGTGAGGGTCTCTATTGGGGTGGGGGGGTGATAAGGTGCAGGAAAGGTAGAACAAAAACCAGTTATTAACAGTGTTCATCCCTTCCGGCCAACCTCCAAACACAATACCATTAGAAACATGTGCCTGCAGGAGCAGGGAGTAGCTTCATTTTGTTCTTTGTAGAACTAGAAGGGCCCATAATGAATTGGAACTTAACAGAGCCAATAGGCTAGAAAGGCAACTCTCTCTAGGTCTCTATCGACTTACACACCCCCCTTAATCTAAATATAATACCGAGAGCTGCTCTGGACTGTGCTCTCTCTCTTTCACTAATTTCTAATTTCCACCTCTCAGTTTCCCCCCCGACTGCTATAACAATCATGGGCCACCACATTCCCCTTACTACTATGCCTATACTGGGCCCACATTCCCCTACTCCTATACTACTATACCTAATACTGGGTAACAACATTCCCTACTTACTATACCTATACTGGTGCACCCCACATTCCCCTTACTACTATACCGATATTGGGCACCACATTCCCCTAACTACTATACCTATACTGGGCACAACATTTTCCCCTACTACTATAATACCTATACTGGGCACCACTTCCCCTACTATAATACCTATACGGGGCACACATTCCCCTAACACTATACCTATCTGGCATCAACATTCCGCCTACTACTATCCTATACTTGGCACCCACATCCCCTACTACTATAACTATACTGGTACCACATTCCCCTTACTACTAGCTATACTTTCAACCACATTCCCCTACGAACGATATCCCTACTACTGGGTACAACATTTCCCCTTACTACTGATACCTATACTGGGCACCACACAATTCCCCTTCTACTATGCCTATATACTGGGCACCACATTCCCCTACACTATACCTATTGTGTGTACCTGGGTCTGGTTGAGGGGGTATGACTTTTTTGTGTTTACAACCATAAAACTATCTTTTATTGAGGATAAATCTAAATTAGTTTTTTGACTTTAGTTACCCTTTAAGTATGGCTGCCACAGTAATGGATAAGTAGTTTTATTGAGGATAAACCTAAATTAGTTTTTTTGATTTAGTTACCCTTTAAGTATGGCTGCCACAGTAATGGATAAGTAGATCAGTAGGTGTGTGTGTACCTGGGTCTGGTTGAGGGGGTATGTCTTTTTTTCGGTTTGCAACCAAAAAAGTAACTTTTATTGAGGATATACTAAAATTAGTTTTTTACCCTTTAAGTATGGCTGCCACAGGAAGGGAAGGGTAGGTCAGTAGGTGTGTGTACCTGTGTGAGGTTGGGGGTATGTGTTTTTGCATGTTAGGTGTGTGTACCTGTGTGAGGTTGGGGGTATGTGTTTTTGCATGTATGATTATATAACTTTCATTGATGATTGATCAAAATTACTTTTTTGACTATAGTTACCCTTTAAGTATTGCTTCCATGGGAATGGAAGGTCAGTAGGTAGGTGTACCTGGGTCTGTGTGGGGGGTTGGGGGTATCACCATTTGTATTTATGACCATGAAACAAACTGTTTTGAAATATCCACATTTGAGGATTGTTACCATTATAGTCTATGGGGAAAAATGTCCGGAAATCCACCGATAACGCCGTAACGCTTCCACGGATTCCTTAGCTATGTAACAGCAAACTTCTCCTATATGCCCCGCACGTCTGTACCAGGGCATCTCTCTAGCTCAAAAACTGTGGGAGGAGATACAGTCCAAAAAAGCGGAAGAATAAAGCGGAAGAAGAAGAAAGAACAGGAAGTTGGATTTAAAAAGACATACAGGCAGAATTTGACTATTTCAACCAATTATTACTAATAATAAAATATAATAAAATATATATAATAAATAAAATAATAGTAATAGTCATAATAATAAAAAATAATAATAATAATTATAAATTAATACGTAATTGTTATAGTACTACTTGCATTATTAATAATAATCATATATAATATAATCATAAAATAAGAATAAAATAAAATCCTCCTCCTCCTCCTCCTAATCATCCTCCTCCCCCTCCTCATCATCATCATCCCCCTCCTCCTCCTCAGCCTGAGTCCTCCTTCTCCATCCTCCTCGTCCTTGTGGCTGTCACTCCATTACCTTCTTCCTCCTCATACTAATCCTTCCTTTCTCCATGTGCAGTATTAAGTCGGTGCTGTGTTTTCCCTCTTTCTTCTCCTCCTTCGCGTCCTGTTTCCCTGACAGCTCTGTACGTACACAGTTACCCTTCCAATTCCTGAAGATAGTAAATCAACAATCCTAGATCTTCATATTCATTCACCTCCAGGGGATTTCACCTATTAGTGCTTGGTGAGAAAGGAATTCTTGGAAGTGTAATCTCTTTCTAGATTTCCCTGTCCTTAAATGGTTAATCTGCGTAGTATTACTAGACATTCATCGACCATTCATTTCCTCTGTGTATGTTAATCTGCTTTTTGGTGTTAATCCCACTATCCTTGTTGCCTGTATAAATTGCTCCATTCATTTCCTGTAAACCCCCCCTTCCACTCTGTACTAGGTACCAGGATATTGTACCTACTACAGACCTTACCCAAATACCCCCCTTATTGTACCATACTACCAGACCTTTACCCAAATACCCCCCTTATTGTACCATACTACAGACCTGTACCCTAATACCCCCCTTATTGTACCATCTACCAGACCTTTACCCCAAATAACCCCCCTTATTGTACCATACTACCAGAACTTTACCCAAATACCCCCTTATTGTACCATACACCGCCCTTTACCCAAATACCACCCCCCTTATTGTACCTACTACCAGAACCTTTATCCTAATACACCCCCCTTATTGTACCATACTACCGCAGACCTTTACCCACCATACCCCTCTCTCTTGTACCATACTACCGGAGAACCTTTACCAACTAATCCCAATACGCCCCCTTATTGTACCTATAACTACCAGCCTTTAACCCAAATCCCCCTTATTGTACCATACTACCAGCCCTTTACCCAAATACCCCCCTTATTGTACCATACTACCAGAACTTTACCCAATCCCCCCCTAGTGTACCTACTACCAGACCTTTACCCTAATATCCCCCCTTATTGTACCATACTACCAGATCTTTACCCAATACCCCCTTATTGTACCATACTACCAGACCTTTACCCAATACCCCCCTTATTTGTACCATACTTAACCAGACTTTACCCTAATACCCACTCCCCCCTTATTGTACCATACTACCAGACTGTACACCCAAATAACCCCCCTTATATTTTACCATACTACCCAGAACTTTACCCAAAATACCACCCCTTATTGTACCATACTACCAGAACCTTTACCCTAATACCCCACCATACCCCCCCCTTATTGTACATCTAATACTACCAGACCTTTACCCAAATACCCCCCTTCATTGTACCATACTACCAGACCTTTACCCAAATACCCCCCCTTATTGTAACCATACTACCAGACCTTTACCCTAATACCCCCCTTACTGGACCATACTACCAGACCTTTACCCTAATATCCCCCTTATTGTACCATACTACCAGAACTTTACCCAAATGGCCGCCCCTTATTGTACCATACTACCAGACCTTTACCCTAATACCCCCCTTATTGTACCTACTACCAGACTTTACCCATATACCCCCTTAATTGTACCATACTACCAGACCTTTTACCCTAATACCCCCTTATTGTACCATACGACCAGACCTTTACCCAAATACCCCCCTTATTGTACCATACTACCAGACCTTTACCCAATACCCCCTTATTGTACCATACTACCAGACCTTTACCCTAATACAACCCCTTATTGTACCTACACCAGACCTTTACCCAAATCCCCCCCCCCTTATGTACCATACTACCAGAACTTTCCCCCAAATACCCCCTTCTTTACCCATACTACCCAGACCTTTACCCAATACCCCCCCCTTAATTGTACCATAACTACCAGACCTTTACCCAAATACCACCCTCCCTTATGTCCCATACACCAGACCGTTACCCAAAATACCCAATTTCATTGTGGTGAATGTTCAAACTTAATGCTTCCAGTAGGTTGAGTGACATCACCTAATCTCTGCAACGACCTCCGCCCTGGGGGAAAAGCATGCTCAGTAAAGACTTATGCAACGACCTCCGCCCTGGGGGAAAAGCATGCTCAGTAAAGACTTAGGGCTAGGCCACACTGCTGCGTTTTTTTTGCGTTTGCGTTTGCGTTTGCGATTGCGATTGCGCTTGCGATTTTTCAAAATTATTGAAAACGCGGCAACGCAAAAAAACCGCGCGTTTTTCGATGCGTTTGCGTTTGCGTTTTGCGTTCTGCATTTTTAATCGCAATCGCATGCGTTTTCCTATACTTATCGTTTTCAACTTGAGGATAAACCTAAAGTCAGTTTTTTTTTGATTAGTTACCCTTTAAGTAGGCTGCCACAGTAAGGGATAAGTAGATCAGTAGGTTGTGTACCTGGGTCCTGGGTTGAGGGGGTATGTCTTTTTGGTGTTTACAACATAAAACTATCCTTTATGAGGATAACCTAAATTAGTTTTTATGATTTAGTTTACGCCTTTAAGGCTGGCTCCTACAGTAAATGGATAAGTAGATCAGTATGTGTGTGTACGCTGGGTCTGGTTGAGTGGGTATGTCCTTTTTTGTGTTTACAACTCATAAACTATCTTTTTATTGAGGATCAATCTAAATTAGTTTTTTGACTTTAGTTACCCTTTTAATATGGCTGCCACAGTAATGGATAAGTAGATCAGTAGGTGTTGGTACCTGGGTCTGGTTTGAGGGGGGGATGTCTTTTTTTTTGTGTTTTTACAACCATAAAACATATCTTTTAGAGGATAACCTCAATTAGTTTTTTTGATTTAGTTACCCTTTTAAGGATGGCGGCCACCAGTAATGGAAGTAGATCAGTGAGGTGTGGTTGTACCTGGGTCCTGTTGAGGGGGTTTGTCTTTTTTTCGTTTTAACCAAAAAGTAACTTTTATGAAGGATATACCTAAAATTAGTTTTTTACCCTTTAAGTAAGTGGTGCCACAGGAAGGGAAGGGGTAGGCAGTCGGTGTGTGTACCTGTGTGAGTTGGGGGTATGTGTTTTGCATGTATGATTAATAACTTTCATTGTGATTGATCAAAATTACTTTTTGACTATAGTTACCCCTTTAATATGTGCTTCCCATGGGAATGGAAGGTCAGTAAGGTAAGGTTACCTGGTCGTTGGGGGTTGGGGGTATCACATTTGGTATTTAGACCATGAAACAAACGTTTTGAAATATCCACATTTGAGGTATTGTTTACATTATGTCTATGGGAAAATGTCCGGAAATCCACCATAAACGCCGTAACCGCTTCCACGGCATTGTCCTTAGCTATGTAACAAGCAACCTTCTCCTATATGCCCCGCACTCTGTAACCAGGGCATCTCTCTAGCTCAAAAACTGTGTAGGAGATACAGTCCAAAAGCGGTAAGAGAAAATGGAAAGCAGAGAAGAGACAGGAACTGGTTGATTTAAACAAGACATACAGCTTATTTCCCCAACTCGCTGGGCAAATAAAAAAGGGGTTTAAGTCGCGCTAACTGGTTCGCTACACTACCGGTTACGCGACTTTAACTCCATATGATCGGGTTAACGCAAAAATACAACCCACGCATCTGACGCTCGGATTCCAAAACTTAAGGTAACTTAGTGCAAAAAACTAATTTGATCAATAACGTTTTTTTTAACTTCCAACATGGTACACTGCCTATGTGACCTACCCTTTTCATTTTCCTGTCAGCCATATTTAAAGGTGTACAATAGTAGAAAAAAACAAAAATTTTGGACTAACATTGACAAAGTTTTTTTTTTTTACCCCTAACCCACACACGGCACACACTTACTGATCTACTTATCCCTTATGAGCCAGTGACGCATGATAAGGGCAACGTGGTATCACTAACAATGTAGGGTGACATTAAGCCTGCCAACAATCACTCTCTGCTGAGAATGTAGAAATTCTATTTGTGGTGAATGTTCACAAACTTAATGCTTCCAGTAGGTTAGTGACATCACCTAATCCTGGCAACGACCTCCCGCCTGGGGGAAAAGCATGCGTCAGTAAGACTAGGGCGTATGCCACACTGCTTGCTGCTTTGTTTTTTTTGCGTTTGCGTTTGGCGTTTGCGATTGGATTCTGCGAGCCTTATACGCGGCCCATATGATTTTCAAAATTCATTGAAAACGCGGCAACGCAAAAAAACCGCGCGTTCTCCGATGCGTTTCGCGTTTTGCGTTTTTGCTCTGCATTTTTAATCGCAATCTTATGCGTTTTCCTATACTTATTGAAGAAATCGCAATCGCAAACGCAACGAAAATCGCACATGAAATCGCATGCTATTGCGTTTGCGTTTGCGTTTGCGTTTCAGTGTGGCCTAGCCCTTAATGCTGGGGAAATCAGGAAGTACCTGGGGGGGGGATTGATAGTTGAGAAGGGAAGCCTATTATTGCAGGCAAAGGCTGATCACATGACTACAAGCTGGTCACATGGCTGAAAACAGGAAGTGTTCAACCAGGAAGTTACATTGCTGAACCTTTACAACAATAACTTCTCACAAATTGTATCTAGAGATGGGATTTAGGTTTTATTTTGAAGGTACATTGCAAGGCTTTATATATAATCCTTACTAGTTTGTAAGAATTTGAGATCAAAGTTACCCTTTAAAGGGTAACCAAAGTCAAAAAAACTAATTTTGATCAATTATTTAAAAAAGAAAACCACGGGGCACAGGTACACACACCTATTGACCTTCCCCTCCATTACTGTGGCAGCCATACCTAAATTGTAACTAAAGTCAAAAATATAAATTTTGACCAATCATGAAAAAAGTTAGTTTTTTTAACCCCCAATGTGGCACACGTACACACGTCTACCCTTCCATTTCCATGGCAGACATATTTAAAGGGTAACTATAGTCAAAAAAACTATTTTGACTAATAATCAACAAAGTTTTTTTTAACCCCCAAACTTACCCAGGTACATAATACTGACCTACCCTTCCATTACTGTGGCAGCCATACTTAAAGGGTAACTAAAGTCAAAAAAAGTAATTTTGACCAATCATCAAAAAAGCTTGATTTTTTAACCTCCAACCTGACACAGGAACACATACCTACTGACTTACCCTTCCATTACTGTGTCAGACATACTTAAAGGGTAACTAAAGTCAAAAAAAGTAATTTTGACCAATCATCAAAAAAGCTTGATTTTTTAACCTCCAACCTGACACAGGTACACATACCTACTGACCTACCCTTCCATTACTGTGGCAGACATACTTAAGGGGTAACTATACTCAAAAAAATTTTTTGATCAATAATCAAAAAAGCTTGTTTTTTTTAACCTCCAACCTTACACGGGTACATACACCAAGAGAGATACCCATTCATTCATGTGTCAATCATATTTAAGGGTAAGTATAGTAAAAAAAAACAAATTTTGACTAATCATCAAAAAAGTTAGTCTTTAATCCCCCAACCTGACACGAGTACACACACCAACTGACCTACCTTTAATTCATGTGACATATTTAATGGGTAAGTAAAAAAACAACAATATCCTCATCATTGGCATTATTGAGTTTTAAAATCTGCTGCACAAGCACACACATTCCCTTCCAAAATGCCAAATTCAAAGTTTATACTTAAACTTTCCCTTTCTAGTTGTTATTATTATTATTATTATTATTATTATTATTATTATTATTATTAATTATTATCATTATTATCATTATTATTATTATTATTATTATTATTATTATTATTATTATTATTATTTATTATATTATTATCATTATTATTATTATTATTATTATTATTATTATTATTATTATTATTATTATTATTATTATTATTATTATTATTTATTAGTATCATTATTATATTATTATATACACATCAGGGCAGGTTCTTTGTGATTTTCCCAGGGCCTCCTCTCTAATGAGGCAGGGTGAGGCACATTACAGAGCAGCATCTTGTAGGGAGGCAACAGTTTTGATGCCAGAAACAAAACCAAAACAATTCTGGCATCATGTGCCTGAGACTCAGATACCAGGGCCCCCCGAAATGACCAGTCCTGTGTATAAACCTCCTCCCACTTCTGGACAAATCATCACCCACTTTCAATTATAAAACCCCGCCCCTCCTGGCCGCATGGTGAGGGGGGGGGGCAGCTTTTGCAATTTTTTTTCAGGTGCCAACAAGTCTAGAGACGTCCCTGGATGTTCCTGGCTGGATAAACCGGGTTGGGCAGTTTTTCAGAATTATGTAGGTAATAGCCGCCATTAAAAATAAATCACCCACCCCCACCATGTTGGATCTGGTTTTAATCTCAAGGGGAAAAGGGTCTTAAGGTGGCCATACACTAGCACGATATTACTTACCCGACCGACCGCTCACGCAAAGTTCCTGCGATCCTGCCGGAACCACCTCTCCCGATCTTATATTCGACCGACATGCGATCGCAAAATCCCATTCATTTGCGATCGCCTGTCGTCGTATATAAGATCGGAGATGTGGTTCCGGCCGGATCGCAGAACGCACGGTGAGCGGTCGGTAAGTAATATCATTTAGTGTATGGCGACCTTTAGAAGCTGGGCCACACAAGCTGTAGATTTTTTCTTCTGCGTTGCACATTGCGTTTTTTTCAAATCATTGGAAACGCGCGTTTTCGGGTGCAATGCGATTGCGATTTGCGTTCCGCATTTTAAACAGACACAGGCCAGTTGCCACTTTCTACACTTTCTCTGCAGGTAGACGTGTGAGTATCTGATTGGGGGTGGGGGGGTGAGAAGGTTCAGGAAAGGTAGAACAAACCAGTTATTAACAGTGATTCAGCCCTTCAGGGCACAAACCTCCAACACAATCCCAGTTAGAAACAATGTGCCTGCAGGAGCAGGGAGTAGCTTCATTTTGTTCTTTGTAAGACTAGAAGGGCCCATAATGAATGGAACTAACAGAGCCAATAGGCTAGAAAGGCAACTCTCTCTAGGTCTCTATCGACTTACACAACCCCCTTAATCTATAATATACCGAGAGCTGCTATGGATCTGTGCTCTCTGCACTAATTCTATTTCCACCTCTCAGTTCCCCCACTGCTATAACAATACAGGGCACCACATTCCCCTTACTACTATGCCTATACTGGGCACCACATTCCCCTACTACTATACCTATACTGGGTACAACATTCCCCTTACTACTATACCTATACTGGGCACCACATTCCCCTTACTACTATACCTATATTGGGCACCACATTCCCCTACTACTATACCTATACTGGGCACAACATTTAATTATCATCCCCGTTATATCATTCCAGGTATTATCATCACCGGGATATCCTCCCGGTAGTAGCAGGCCAGGAGGATATTGCCCCTGGGAAGCAGAATTCCCTGTGAGTTACATGACCCTGCTGAGTATCAGTCCCAGGGATGATCATGCAGGTATTATCAATGCCCTGTATTAGATTCCTGTGTATATCATTCCCTGTATATCATCCACCTGTAATTATAATCCCGGGTAGTATATACCCTTATTCTCACATTCCACTGTTATCATCCCTGTATGTATCATTCCCTGTTATTATCATTCCTGTATTAGTAATTCATGTTTAATCATCAGTATTATTCATCCATGATTCATTCCCGGTTATCATTCCCTGGTTATTATCATTCCCTGTATGATCATTACCTGTGAATGATCATTCCTGTGGTATATGGCCCCGGCTGGGCGGGAAGTACGCAGGGCCCGGTGAGGAGTCAGGCCCCGTGCGTGGAGATCCTCCCGTGCGGGAGGAGCAGGCCCGGGAGGAGAATTGCCCGATGGGAGGGGGGGGAGAGCAGGCCCCTTCTGGGAGACAGTCCCGGTAGAGCAGGACCGGTGAGGATGCAGGGCCAGGTAGTAGAATGTCCCTGTTATTATCAGGGCACGGGAGATCAGGACCAGCGTGGATGATCATGCACCGCGTTGCTTGGAGGGGGAGGAGAAGGGCAATGCGGTTGAGTATGGCATTTGCCCGGGGTACTCTGGTAGGAGAATCCACTGTGATTAAGATCCCCGGCCTGTAGGTATGCATCCCCTGTATGATCATTCCCTGTATTATAATCTCCAGGTAGGATCATCCCTTTTGTATTATATGCTCCTCTTTGTATTTATTCATGCCATGTATTATAGTACATGGATAGATCATTCCCTGTATTAGCCAGTCCCTGTCATGTGTGGATCATTCCCTGTATGATCATTCCCTGAATGATCATTCCCTGTATTATCATTCCCTGTATTTTTTTTTTAATAATTCCCTCATGTATATCATTACCTGGATTATCATCCCCTGTATTATCATCCCCTGTATTATCATCCCTTGTATTATGTCATTCTGGATATCATTCCTTGTATGATCATTCACTGTATTATCATTCACTGTATGATATTCCCTGTATTATCATACTTGTATATCATTCCCTGTATTATCATTCCCTTGTATTTATCATTCCCTGTTATTATCATTCCTGTAGTAATTCCCGGTATTATCATTCCAGGGTATTTTATCAAGACCTTGTATATTAATCCATGGAGTATAGTACCTGATTATTCATTCCTTTGTATGATGTCATTCCCTGTTTTTGTATATCATTCCCGTGTATTATCTTCCACGGTATTATCAGTGTTTTTGACCCACTGCTGTATTTTGTTTTTTTTTTTAATCGTATCCTGTATTATCGTCACCTGTATATCGTTCACCGGTATTATTTCAGTCCCTGTATTATCGTTCCCTGTATTTCTGTATTATCATTCCCTGTATTATCATTCCCTGTATTATCATTCACTCGTATTATTCATTCCATGTATTAATATCACGGATTATCTGCCTGTATTATCGTTCCCTGTATTATCGTTCCCTGTATTATCATTCCCTGTATTATCGTTCCCTGTATTATCATTCCCTGTATTTTCATTACCTGTATATCATTCCCTGTATTATCATTCCCTGTATTATCATTACTGTATATAATTCCTGTATTATAGTACCCGGTATTATCATCATTCCGTATATCATTCCCTGTATTATCATTACTTGTATATCATTCCCTGATTCTCATTACTGTCTTATCATTCCCTGTAGTATCATTACCCTGTATTATCGTTCCTGGATTATGTTAACTGTATTAGCGTTTCCCTCTGATTACCGTATTATCATTCACGTATTAATCATTCCATGTATTTATATCCCTGTATTATCGTTTCCTGTATTACCTGTATTATCATCCCTGTATTATCATTACCTGTATTATCATCCGTATTATATTCCTGTTATTATATTTCCTGTATTATCGTTCCTGTATTACCTGTATTATCATTCCCTGTATTATCATTAACTGGTATATAGTTCCCTGCAGTACCTGGTATTATCATTCCTTATATTGTCCCTGTATTATTAGTTCACACTGTATTACGGTTTCCGATTATCGTTCCTGTATTACGTTCACTGTATTATCGTTCCTGATTTCGATTCCTGTATTATCGTTCCCTGTATTATCGTTCCCTGTATGATCGTTCCCTGTATTATAGTTTCCGGTATGATCGTTCCCTGTATGATCGTTCCCTGTATTATCAGTTCCCTGTATTATCGTTCCCTGTATTATCGTGCACTGTATTATCGTTCCCTGTATTATAATTACACCTGTTTATCATTCACTTATTCTGTTCATTCCCTGTATTATCTTCCCAGTATATCTTCCCTGTATTATCATTCCCTGTATATCATTCATGCTGTATTTCATTCCCTGTATTATTCATTCAGTATTATCATCCATGTATTATCATTTCCCTGTATTATCATCCTGTATACATTACCTGTAGATCATTACTGTATATATCATTCCCTGTATTATCGTCCCTGTATTATCATTACCTGGATTATCCATTCCCTGTATTATCATTCCCTGTTTATCGTCCCTGTATTATCATTCCCTGTATTATCGTCCCTGTATTATCATTACCTGTATGCATCATCCCTGTATTATCATTCCCTGTCTTATCATTCACTGTATTATCGTCCTGTATTATCATTCCCTGTATTATGCGCCCTGTATTATATTCTGTATTTCATTCCCTGTATTTAATCAATTCCTTGTATTATCATTCCATGTATTATCGTCCTGTATTATCAGTACCTGTTATTATAATTCCATGTTTATCATTCCCTGTATTATCGTCCCTGTATTATCATTCCCTGTATTATCGTCCCTGTATTATCATTACCTGTATGATCATTCCCTGTATTACATTCCTGCGTACATTCCTGATGATGTCCCTGTATTTTTCATTACCTGTATTATCATTAACTGTATGATCATACATAACCGTTCCTGTATTTCGTCCCGTATATCATTACCTGTATTATCTTCCCGTTGTATGATCATCCCTGTTGTAGTATCGTCCCTGTTTATCATTCCCTGTATTATCGTACCTGTATTATCATTACCTGTATTATCATCACTGTATTATCATTCCCTGTATTATCATTCCCTGTATTATGTCCCTGTATTATCATTCCCTGTATGATCATTCCCTGTAGTATAATTCCCTGTATTATCATTCCTGTATTATCATTCCCTGTATTATCATTCCCTGTATTATCATTCCCTGTATTATCATCACTTGTATTATCGTCACCTGTATTATCGTCCCCTGATTATCGTTCACTGAAATATCGTTTCCCTGTATTATCGTTCCCTGTTATCAGTTCCTGTATTATAGTCCTGTTATTTATTCCCTGTATGATCATGTATTATCATTACGGTATTTATATTCCTGTATTAATCATTCCCTGTATAATCTTCCTGATGATCAGGGATTATCATTACTGTATATCATTCCCTGTATTATCATTCGTATGATATTCCATGGGTATTATACATGCCTGTATTTCGTCCTTGTTATTAGCGTTCCATGTATTGATCGTTACCTGTAGATCGTCCTGTATTATGTTCCCTTTTTTTTATCTTCCCTGTATTATCGTCCCTGTATATCGTTCCCTGTATTATGTTCCTGTATTATCGTTCCTGTATTATCGTTCCCTGGATTATCGATTCATTGTATATAGTCCCTGTATTATCATCCATGTATTATCATTGCCCTGTATTATACATGTATATCATTACCTTATTATCATTCCCTGTATTTATCACTTCCCTGTATTCTTCATTCCCTTATTATCAGGTATTATCATACTTGATCATCGTTCCCGTATTATCGTTCACCTGTATGAGCGTTAATGTATGATCGTTCCTGTATGATCGTTCCCTGTATGATCGTTCCAATGTAAATTAATCGTTACATGTATATCGTTCCCTGTATTATCGTTCCATGTATTATCGTTCCCTGGATAGCGTACCTGTATTATCGTTCCCTGGCGTCCCGTATTATGTCCCTGTAATGTTCCATGTATATAGTTTCACTGTATGATAGTCCCTGTATTATCGTCCCGTGTATTATCGTTCCCTGTATTATCGTCCCCTGTATTATCGTTCCTCGTATTATCGTTCCCTGTATTATCGTTCCCTGTATTATCGTTCACTGTATTATCTTTCCAGTATTATCGTTCCCTGATTATCGTTCCCTGATTATCGTTCATTATTTTTCATCCGTGTGTATTATCCATTCATGGATGTATCATTCAGGTATTATCGTTACCTGTGTATCATTCCCTGTATATATGTATTATCATTCCCTGTATTATCATTCCCTGTATTATCATTCCCTGTATTATCATTCCCTGTAATTATTCATGGATATCATTACCTGTATTTATCGTTCCTGTATTATCGTCCCTGTATTATCGTTCCCTGTATGATCGTTCCCGGATGATCGTCCTGTATTATCGTTCCCTGTATTATCGTTCCCTGTATGATCGTTCCCTGTATTATCGTTCCCTGTATTATCGTTACATGTATTATCGTTCCCTGTATTATCGTTCCCGTATTATCGTTCCCCTGTATTATCGTTCACTGTATTATCGTCCCTGTATTATCGTGCCCTGTCGTCCCCTGTATTATCGTCCCCTTGTATTATCGTCCCCTGTATTATCGTTCCCTGTATTAAGTTCCCTGTATTATCGTTCCCTGTATTATCGTTCCCTGTATTATCGTTCCCTGGATTATCGTTCCCGTATTGTCGTTCCTGTATGGTGTTCCTGAGTAAATCGTTCCCATGTATTACGTTCCTGTATTATCGTGCCCTGGTATTATCGTTCCTGGTATTACGTATCGTTCCCGTTTATCGTTCCCTGTATTAGCGTTCCTGTATGATAGTTCATGTATTATCGTTCCCTGTATTTCGTCCCTGTATTATCGGTCCAGGTATATCGTTCCCGTATTATAGTTCCCGGTATTATCGTTTTTCCCTGTATGTCGTTCCCTGTATTAATCGTTCCCTGTATTTATGTTACCTGTATTATCGTTTACCTGTATTATCGTTCCCTGTATTATCGTTCCCCGTATTATCGTTCCCTGTATTTCGGTCCCTGTATTATGTTCCCTGTATTATTCATTCCCCCTGTATTATCACTAAACCCTGTATTATCATTCCCTGTATTATCACAATCCCCTGTATTATCATTCCCTGTATTATCATTTCCTGTATTATCATGATACCCCAAATTACCTACGACAACTTATCCATTACCTGTATATCATTCCCAGGATGAGCATCCCTGTATTATCATTCCCTGTATTATCATTCCCTGTATTATCATTCCCTGTATTATATGCCATGTATTATCATTCCCTGTATTATCATTCCCTGTATTATCATTCCTGTATTATCATTCCCTGTATTATCATTCCCTGTATTATCGTCCCTGTATTATTCATTACCTGTATTATCATTCCCTGTATTATCATTCCTGGGATTTATCGTTCCCCATTTGTATTATCGTTAACTGTATTATCGTTCACTGTATTATCGTTTCCCTGTATTATCGTTCCCTGTATTATCGTCCCTGTATTATCGTTCCCTGTATTATTGTTCACTGTATTATCGTTCCAGGTATTATCGTTACCTGTATTATAGTTCCCTGTATTTCATCCAGTGTATTTCATGCCATGTATATAGTCGTATTATCATTATCATGCAGTATCCTCCCTTATATCATACCTGATTATCCAATTTTTTTAGCCCTTGGGGTATATCATTACCTGTATTATCGTTCCCTGTATTATCGTTCCCTGTATTATCGTTCCCTGTATATCGTTCCCTGTATTATTTCACGGTTCCCTGTATATCATTCCCTGTATTATCATTCCCTGTATTATCGTCCCTGTATTATCATTCCCTGTATTATCGTCCCTGTATTATCATTACCTGTATTATCATACCATGTATTATCATTACCTGTATTATCGTCCCACCTGTATTATCGTCCCTGTATTATCATTACCTGTATTATCATTACCTGTATATCTTCACCTGTTCTTATCGTCCTGTATTATCATACGTATTATCATTCCCTGTATTATCATTCCCTGTATTATCATTCCCTGTATTATCATTCCCTGTATTATATCCCTGTATTATCGTCCCTGTATTATCGTCCCCTGAATTATCGTTCAACAGCTGTAGATTAGTCAGTTCCCTGATTATAGTTCCCTGTATTATCGTTCCTGTATTACTCATTCCCTGTATTATTCATTGTATTATCATGACCTTATATTCATCCTGTATATCATCCCTTGTATTATCATTCCCTGTATTATCATACCTGTATTATCATTCCCTGTAGTATCATGTATTATCATTACCTGTATTATCATTCCCTGTATTATCATTTCCCTGTATTATAGTCAATGTTATGATCATTACTGTATTTATCGTTACATGTATGATCGTTACCTGTATTATCGTTCCCTTGTTTTATTATCGTTACCTGTATTATCGTTCCTATTATCGTTTTCCTGTATGATGTTCCCTTGGTGTATTTCAGTCCCTGTATTATCATTCCCGTATTATAATTCCCTGTATTAAATCAGCCCTGTATATCATTCCATGTATTATCGTTACCTTGTATTATCATTCCCTGTATATCATGTATATCATTACCTGTATTATCTTCCCTGTCTTATCATTCAGTATTATCATTCCCTGTATATCATGTATTTATCCCTGTATTATCATTCCTGTATGTATAAATGGATTATCATGCCCTGTATCATTATCGTTCCCTGTATGATCGTTCCCGGTATGATCGTTCCCTGTATGATCGTTCCCGGTATGATCGTTTCCTGTATGATCGTTCCCTGTATGATCGTTCCCTGTATTATCGTTCCCTGTATTATCGTTCCCTGTATTATCGTCCTGTTATCGTTCCTGTAGTAAGTTCCCTGATGACTCGTTCATGTATTATCGTTAACTGTATTATAGTTAACTGTATTATCGTTACCATGTATATCTATTGTTAATTTTTTTTTTTTGTTACCTGTATGGATCGTTCCAACTTTTTTTGTTTCCCTGATGATCGTTCCCTGTAGTGATCGTTCCGTATGATAGTTCCTGTGTATCATTACCTGTATTATAATTCCCTGTATGGATCATTCCCTGATGATCATTCCCTGTATTATATTCCTGTATTATCATTCACTGTATTATCATTCCCTGTATTATCATCCTGTATTATCATTCCCTGTATTATCATTCCTGTATTATCATTACCTGTATAATCATTCCCTGCATTACCTGTATTATCATTCCCTGTATTATCATTCCCTGTATTATCATTCCTGTATTATCTTTCCCTGTATTATCGTTCCCTTGTTTATCGTTCCCTGTATTATCATTCCCTGTATTATTCATTCCTGTAGGATCCATTTCCCTGTATTATCATTCCCTGTATTATAGGTCCCTTATTATCGTACCTGATTATCGTTCCCTGTATTATCGTTCCATGTATTACGTTCCTGTATATCGCTTCCCTATTATCGTCCCGTATTATCGTTCCTGATTATCGTTCCCTGTATTATCGTTCCTGTATTATCGTTCCCTGTATATCATTCCCTGTATATATTCCCTGTTATCCTGCCCTTGTATTATAATTCCCTGTATTATTCATTTCCCTGTATATCGTTACCTGTATTATCATTCTGTATTATCATGTATTATTATCATTACCTGTATTTATCAAGTCCATGTATTATCATTCCTGTATTATCATTCCCGGTATTATCCATGTATATCATTCTGTATTAGCTGTTCCCGTATTATCGTTCCCTGGATGATCGTTCCCTGTAGCATGTTCCCTGTATGATAGTTACCTGTATTCTGTTCCCTTGATTATCGTTCCCTGGATTATGTTCCCTGTATTATCGTCCCTGTATAGCGTTCCCTGTATTAGTGCCCTGATTATCGTTCCCACTATTATCGTTCCCAGTATTATTATCGTTCCTGTATTATCGTTCCCTGTATAGCGTTCCCTGATTATCGTTCCACGATTATCGTTCCCCGTATTATCGTTACGTATTATCGTACAGTATTATCGTTCCTGTATTAGCGTTCCGGTATATCGTTCCCTGTATTTTCGTTCACCTGTATTAATCGTCCCTGTGTATTATCGTTCACTTAGTAGTCATTCCCTGTATTATAATTCACGTAGTATCATTCCCTGTATATCATTCCGGTATGATCATTCCCTGTTATGATCATTCCCTGTAATGATCATTCATGTATATCATCATGTATTATCATTCCCTGTATTATCATTCCCTGTATTATCATCCCCTGTATTATCATTCCCTGTATTAGCATCCCAGTATTATCATTTCCCTGATTATCGTTTCCCTGGATTATCGATTCCCTGTATTATCGTTCCCTATGTATTATAGTGCCCTGTATATCGTTCTGATTATGTTCCCTGTATTATCGTTCCCTGTATTATCGTTCCCGATTCTTGTCTATCGTGCCCTGTATGATCGTTCCGTATTATCGTTCCCTGTATTATCATTCCCTGTATTATCGTTCCCTGTATTCTGTATTATCATTCCCTGTCTTATCGTTCCCTGGATTCCTTGTATTATCCTTTCCCTGTATTATAGGTCCCTGTATTATCGGCCCTGTATTATCGTTCCCTCTATTCCTGTATTATCATTCCCTGTATTATCGTTCCGTATTATCGTTCCCTGTATTATCATTACCTGTGTAATTATCATACTGTAGTATCATTCCCTGTATGATCGTTCCCTGTATTATCGTTCCCTGTCTATGATCATCACCTGTATTATCATCACCTGTATTATCATCCCCTGTATTATCATTCCCTGTATTATCGTTCCCTGTATTATCGTCCCCTGTATTATCGTTCCCTGTATTATCGTTCCCTGTATGATCATTACCTGGATGATCGTCACCTGTATATCGTTCCCGTAATCGTTCCCTGCTTATCGTTCACATGTATTATTCATTCCGGTATTATCCATTATGTATGATCTTACCGGTATTATAATTACATGTATTATCATCACCTTATTATGCGTTCCCTGTATTATCGTTACAGGTAGTATCGTTTGGGTTAATCAACAATTGAAGGTACAATGGATTATAGGTTACCTGTATTATCGTTCCCTGTATTATAGGTACCTGGAGTATCGTTACTGATTATCCTCACCTGGATTCATCATTACCTGTATTATCATCCCCTGTATTATCATTCCCCGTATTATCATCACCTGTATTAATTTCCATTCCCTGTATTATCATTCCCTGTATTTCATTACCTGTTTTCATCACCTGTTTATAATTCCATGTATTATCATTCCATGTAAGTATAATTAACTGATTATTCATTCCGGTATTAGTTATCATTCCCTGATTATCATTAACTGATTATTATAAATTCACTGTATTATAATTCCATGTTATCATTCCCTGTATTATCATTACCTGTATTATCGTTCCCTGTATTATCGTTCCCTGTATTATCGTTCCTGTATTAGTATTACCTGTTTATAATGTCCCACCTGGGCGTAGAAGCCCTGTATATTATCATTTCCCGGTATTATCATTACATGTTATATTATAAGTTCCCTGTATGATCATTCCCTGTATTATCATTCCCTGTATTTATCATTCCCTGTATTATCATTACCTGTATTATCATTCCCTGTATTATTATTAACTGTATTATCATTCCCTGTATTATCATTACCTGTAGTTGTCAGTTCCCTGTATTATCATCCATTTTATCAATTCCATGGAGTTAATTCCCTGTATTGATTATACTGTATTATCATACTGTAGTATCATTACAGGTATTATACTTCCATGTATTACATTCCTGTATTATTCATCCGGTATTATCATTCCCTGTATTATCATCTCACTGTATTATTAATGCCTTGTATTTCATTCCATGGATTATCATCCATGATTATCATTCCTGTATATCATCCCTGTATTCTTAGTAACCTGTATTAGCATTAACTGTATATCATGCCCTGTATTATCATTCCCGTGTATTATTCATTCCCTCGTATTATCTCCTGTATTATCTTCCTGTATTATTTCTTCCATGTATATCATCCCCTGTATTATTATAAGTTCTGGATATCATTCCCCGTATTTTCATTCCCGGTATTATTATTCAACTTATTGATAATACAGTATTATAATCATGTATTATTATCATTCCCTTGTATTATAATCCCGTTTATTCATTTCCGGTATTATGCATTCCCTGTATTATTTATTCATTCCCTTTATTATCATTCCCTGTATATAATCCTGGATTATTATCATTCCCGTCATATCGTTCACTGTATTATCGTCCCTGTATTAATCGTTTCCTGTATTATCGTTCCCTTGTATTATCATTCCTGCTATTATCATCCCTGTATTATCCAGTCCTGTATTATTTATCATTCCCTGTATTATCAGCCCTGGATGATCATCCCTGTATTATTATCCCTGTATTATCATTCCCTGTATTATCATTCCCTGTATTATCATTCCCTGTATTATCATTCCCTGTATTATTATCATTCCCTGTATTATCATCCCTGTATTATCATCCACGGTTATTATCATCCCATGTAGTATCATTCCCTGTATTATCATTTACCTTGATATATTTCATTACCTGTATTATCATTCCCTGTATTATCATTACATGTATTATCATTCCCGTATTATCATTCCCTGTATTATCATTCCCTGTATTATCATTCCCTGTATTATCATTCCCTGTATGATCATTCCCTGTATTATCATGCCAGTATTATTATCATGCCTGTATTATTGCATTACCCTGTATTAGTACAATCACCGGTATTATCATATTCCCTGTATTATCATTTCCTGTATTATCATTCCCTGTATTATTATCATTCCCGTATCTATTAACATGTATTATCAGTCCCTGTAATCATCAATGTATTAATTACCTGTATGATCATTCCACCTGTTATTATCATTCCCTGTTATTATCATTCCTGTATTTATTCATTACTGGATTATAGTCCCTTGTCTTATCGTCCCTGATTAATAATTACCGTATGATCATTCCCGGTATTATCTATTCCCTGTATTTCGTTCCTGATGATCGTTCACTGGTTATGATTCATACCGTATTATAGTTCCATGTATTATCGGTTCCTGTATTCTCATTCCCTGGATTATCATACCTGTATTAAATTCCCGGTATTATCATTCCCGGTATTATTATTCACTGTATTATCTTCAGTATTATCATTTCCTGATTATTCATCCCTGTATTATTATTCCCTGTATTTATCATTCTGATTATCATTCCTGTATTATCATTCAATGTATTATCATTCCCTGTATTATCATTCCCTGTATTATTATCATTCCCTGTATTATCATTCCCTGTATTATCACACCTGTATTATCATTCCCTGTATTATCATTCCCTGTATTATCATTCCCTGTATTATCATTCCCTGTATTCTTACCTTCCTGTCTTATCAATTCCCTGTATTATACATTACCTGGATTATCATCACCGTTTATTCAGTACCTGTTTATCATTACCTGGATTATCTGTCCTGTATAGAGTACCTTGTATTATCATTGACATGTATTATCATTACCTGTATTATCGTTCCCTGTATTATCGTTCCTGTATGATCGTTCCCGGTTATAATTACCTGTATTATCGTTCCTGTATTATCGTTCCCTGTATTATCGTTCCCTGTATTCTTCATTTACCTGTATTATAATTCCTGTATGATAATGCCCGGTATTATATTACCTGTATTATCATCCCTGATATTATTCCATGTATATCCAGGTATTACATCCTGTATTATCATTAACTGTATTATCATCCCTGTATTTCATGCACCGGTATATAATTCACAGGTATTATCATTCCCTTGATTATATCTTCCCTTATTATTAATCCCTGTTTATATTACTGTATTTATCATCACCTGTATTATCATTACATGTTATATCATTCATGTATTATCGTCCCTGTATTATCATTACCTGTATTATGTTCCCTATATGTCCCTGTATTATCGTTACCGTGTTAATCAATTACCTGTATATCAATTCCTGTATTATATTCCACTGGATATATTCCTATGTATTATCAGTTACCATGCTTATTCTCATTCCCTGTATATCATTCCCTGTTTATATCCCGGATCACTCCTGTATTAACCAGTTCATTCCTGTATATAATCACCTGTATGATCATCCCTGGTATTATCATTCCGTGTATTCATCGCCTGTATATTTATGTACATAGTTCCTGTATTATCGTTCCTGGCTATTATAATTCCCTGTATTATCATTCCCTTGTATTTCATTTCGATTAAATTCCCTGTATTATCTATTTCTCCTGTATATATGTCCGTATTATAATTACCTGGTTATCACCCCTGGAGTTATCATCCCTGTATTATCATCCCTGTATATCATCCTTATATATCATCTACCTGTATTATCATCCCATGAGATACTATTTCATTCCTCTTGTATTATTATGTATTATCATTCATGTATTATCAGTTCCCATATATTATTCCTCGTATGATATTCCCTGAAGCTATCCCTATACTATCTATTTTACTGTATTATCATATCCTGTATTATCATTCCCATCATGTATTATCATTACTGTATTATCATTCCCTGGATTATCATTCCTGTATTATCCTATTGCCCGTTATATCATTCATTCATGTATTATCTAATCACTGTATTATCATTCCATGTATTATCATTCCCTGTATTATCATTCCCTGTATGATCATTCCCTGTTTTAATTTCCTATTATGTCACCGTATTATCATTCCCTGTATATCATGTCCCTGTATTATCATTCCCTGTATTCGCTATTCCCTGTATTTCTCCTGTAGTATCGTACCCTGATTATCGTTCACTGATTATCAGCCCTGTATTATATTCCCTGTATTATCATTACCGGTATAGCATTTACCTGAATTATGCATCCCTGTATTATAATCACCTGTATTTCATTCCCTGTATTTCATACTGTATTATCATCCTGATTATTCATCCCTGTATTATTATCATTCCTGTATTAGTCATTCCCTGTATTATAATTCCCTGTATTATGATTCATTCCCGGTATTAATCATC
>JAACNH010002742.1:0-35709 GCA_019447015.1 Hymenochirus boettgeri
TTACTGTCTGTTCTAACTGGATGGGACCTTTACTGTCTGCTCTTATTCTATGGGACCTTTACTGTCTGTTCTTACTGTATGGGACCTTTACTGTCAACCTGCAATAAGGATAATGATTAAAACACACGGGTCTTAACTGCTTCTCTCCGCCGTAAATGTGAATTCCTCCTCTACCCCAGTCCCTTTTAAAGGAGCTGCTACCTCTCTCCGGCTCTGCAGGTTTTATGAAGAACGGGGACCCCAGCTCCTTTATCATCCGTCTTCAATAAAACTGATACCAAAATTTGGTTTAACCAGTGGAGATTCCTTAAAAAAGAAAAGATATTGTGGGGAGTTTTTTCTTAACGTTTTGTTCGAAATTATTGGGTAAAAAAAAATGGCACCACTGTTTTTCATAGAATTTCACCATGTTGAGAAAATAGTCAAAAAATCCCAAGACGAAGTGACCCCCCCCCCCCCTCTACCCATCTCATAGTGCCTGAATGGACCTGGGGGGGGATTATCTGCACACAATGAGATGTGGCATCAAATGGGTTCTCAGATAAGCCCAAGCACAAATGTTGACCTTTATTTCCCCTTTTGCCACGGACAATGTGTTTAGAGGCTTTAGGCTGCCTGTAAGATAGTTTGCATCTGCAACAAAGAAAAGTATGGGAGCACTACAAAAGGGGAATTACAAAACTTTAGTGGAGCCAATAAATGTGGGTGTGGCTTTCAAAAACGTTTGTGAGTCACCTTATGTAGTGGACTCCCCCATACTTTTCGTTGTAGAAGATTTCTGGTTGTCCCTGGGAGGTAGGGCCCAGGGGGATCGCAACTACTCACTGTCTGCATACAAGCCAACACAGCGTGTGCTGAGAGTGTTCCTTTTGACTGTTAAGAATTGAATCTTACAGGAGATGGATATCTGTGCTAATGGGAAAAATTAGCGCTAAACTCCGTTAACCAATGTACTATGTGTTAGGCGGAGGTTTTGCGGCGCCATATCGCCAATTTTTAAAAAAATTTGCACAGCACAACGAGGCATAAATTTCGCTGCGTTTTTTGCGTCTTTACAACCCGACAAAGTTTGCAATAACCGCGACGTTTTCGCAATGATTAACGGTCGCAAAGTGTTTATTTAAACATGTGCAACAAGTGCAGGTAATTGCTAATGTGAAAATCATTGCAGTTTTCCCCCTTAGATTCCCTTCTATTCCACTGGTCTCAACACTTTATTTATAGAGTTATTATAGAGCCTGAGTTCGTAAAGGGATAGGTGTCTGAGCAAACCAATGACGATTTTAAAACAAATATACACCTCTGGAACCAATGTGCAGCTGATCTTCCATGACAATGGACTTGGGATTCATTATGTGCACAATATATCTTACAGAATGGCGATCCCCAGTGATATTGGGACTCCTCCTTTTGAGCATGTTCTGGCAGGAAAAGGCCATACAAGTCAAGTGCTAGTCTTCAACGTAAAGGGCACTATTGTGAAAAAATGACTGTCCTCAAATAATCTATAAATTAATACCGTAAGTAGCAGCAGACTCGGGTTCTGTGGATCGCTGCATTCCCTTCAACAGTAATTGATTTTCTCAGAGTTCGTATCTATCCTCCTCTTTTAACCGACAACCTCCTGCATCTGGCCTGTCTATCTAGTTAGAGGCAAGCATGCTCAGTAATCCCATTGATGCAGCATTGAAAGAGAGGAATTCCCATCGTTAATTCACATGATTTGGCATGAAACACTGTGTCCTATTCCACTTATCGCAAACTGCTACCTAGCAGGATGGTTCAGATTGGATATATACAGATTTTAAACTATGTTTCAGATAGTGTATGATGTCCTTGTATACTGTTACCTTACGAGAATGTACAGAAAGTACTTGGCAAGTTATTGATTTTTGTTGCCGATTTTGAAAGTCTTTTTTTTTACTATGGCCTTCCTGCCACGTAATGCGGCAACTAACTATTTACGATGGATGAGGGATGGATGGATGGATGGATGGAGGATGGATGGATGGATGGATGGTGGATGGTGGATGGCTGGATGGTGGATGGATGGATGATGATGGATGGAGGATGGATGGAGGGATGGATGGATGGATGGAGGATGGATGGAGGATGATGGTATGGATGGAGGGATGGAGGGAGGACTGGAGGGAGGGGATGGCTGATTATTTGTCTGGTTGTGCTTGTTGTTGATTTTGTATTGTCGCTTGTGGTTTCATTATGATAATTAATTAGAGGGTGGACCCCATGTGTATTAAGGCCCTATAGTGAAAACAAATGAATTTGCCTCATCTTAAAGGAGAAGTGGTCCCAAAACAAGTTGGTCTAGTAAGAAGGCAAGAATATTACTTGTCAAACGAGTCCTGAACCCCCTCTCTAGCATTCACACCGTTCTCTTTATCATCAAAAGAAGTAACAAATCTTAAGGGGCTGGTGGGGGGGGGACTCAACCAGTCCTACCAAATCGCATGGATCCCAACCCCTGTCGCCTGACAAATGCATGCTCTCGTTATGCAATTGCTAGCTCTGTCTTACAGGGCAAGCCATGTCAGTAATTACAAAGAGGGGCAGCATTGGAAGAGGGGAATTTTCCCCATTCCATGCAATTCACCATGATTTGCATTGACTACTGTGTCCCCTTCCCCCCAAGGGTTTTATAGCAAAACTGCACCTAGCAGAAGATAGTTCAGAATTGGATATCTAAAGATAACATTGTTTCAGTATAGATGTCCTTTTATACCTGTACCTTTAAGGAATGTACAGAGTGCTAGCAATAGAACTATTGATTTTTTTTTTGCTGCAGTGAAGGTCTTTTACTGTGCGTGCCGGTCCACGGACTGGCTGGACGAAAAAGTTACTTGTTACATAACAAGAACATACATAACACAGTAACTTTTGTTGCCGCCATTCCCGTGCATTATCCAATCACTCACTTTCTGTATAATGCGGTATCAAGTTGGTTTTTTCAGGGCTTCTATGCCAAGCTGGGTCTGGGATTTCTAACCTGCAGCTCTCCGATTGTGAAAACTACAACGCCCAGCATTCCTCATTGCGAAGAAACAAGGAATACTGGGCTTTTAGTTTTCAAACATCTGGAGGGCACAGGTTGGAACATACCTGCTCTGGGCACTGAGCAATAAATTGTTGTGGATCGTATATTAGTTATCAGATCATCTCACGAATTGGGGACACTTAAATAGTAAGTAACACGGCTGTGTAAGTAAAAAAACTGATTGTATTTATACTGCAGTGATTCTGAAGCCTTGACTCATGATTTCAGTACAACCCCTAACTGCCCCTATGCGTTTGAGAGTGACTGTCAGGGGAAATGGTGGAACATAGTCGTGCAACACATTATTTAGTAGGCTGCTCCAATTTTGCAGACTATTGGGTAAAGTTAAAGCAAATACAGGTTCTGCAAACAAAACCTATTTTAGTGTTACATCAACATGTATGTGTGTATGGACTGCTACACAATAACACTATAAACAATAAATCTAGAGTAAAGATTCTCATTGCTGTCGTCCAACTAAATAACCAGCCCATACCTTGCAAATCGCAACCTAAAACAGGCAAGACCTGCTAGTTGGACTTGCTGATTAACAAACTGAGCTGCTATGAGGAGTTATGCAAGTTTTTGTGTCTCATAACAACCCTCAAATCGATGGGTCCAAAACAAATCAAATCGATGGTCTGCATATTGACTCAATCGTATATGCTGGGGGTGTGCCAAGGAGGGACAGCTAAAACAGCCAGAGGCCTTCAGGCAGTCATAGTTCTGTTTTAGTAGCAGAGCTGCAGTTTGTTCTGCAAGACAAGCAAATATCAGAATGTCTGGTGCCTAACTGAGCTGTTAAATGTACTTAGTTTTGGTGCATGGTAGTTGCAGTGTGGCGGCTCTCTGTTTAGCTACATCTCATAGAATCAGTGTTTGGTGCTGAAGGTATAAAAAAAGTTTTCATAGAGTTCCTCAGAATTAGGGTGCCATGCCTGATCAAATTAGGCTTTGAAACAAAGTTATTGTGTGTAGTTGAATTACATCTATTCACATTTTACCTACAGATAATCTCTAATAGTGAGGCAGTTTCAGGGAATGGTTGGGGTTGTATTTGAAAAACATATAGAGACGCCAAGGTAATCAGGTAAAACACCTGTAGGCAAGTTGAGTTAGAATGATCACAGTATATAAATCAATGTACAATAATGAGCCCTGCTAATTACATGAATCTGTCTGTCGGCTCTTACAATACAAGGTTGTACCATAGTAACTTTAATTTATGGCTTTGAATGGTGTGGGAGAGAGATGGGATAAAAAGGTTTTTCTTTGATTACCGAGTTTCTGAGAGTTTCTCTAGTATTATTGAAGATAATTGACTTTAGAAATACTTATAATGTACTGGTAGAGACGTCTTCCAACTTTTCCTTGATTTGCCAGTACACGCGTATCCTGCTTACTACACACGGTGATAAGCGGGTTGGCTATAACGTGCCGTGAATGGCACTTTATCGGGCAAAAACGGAACGCTCGTTGGAGATCCGCCCGGCCGGTTGGCAATTGATGGCCCGAGACTGAAAGGCTGTTTTGGCCGAATTAAGTGGCCCAACAAGGCACGATTTATTGCCTGAAACGGAGTTATACAATTGTGACGGCATGGGTCGGCACCGCAATTGCATGTGTGTACGATCCTTTACACATAGTGGCAGCATCTGATACGGTTTATTGGGGGATATGGTAATTTACTTATGGGAGGACGGGATATGGTAATTAACCGCAGTAGGAGGGAGTGACTATACATGCCTTATGCACTTTGATTGACAGTTCCTCCCTCGAATCTTAAAACTTATAAGTCTATATCACAAAAAATGGGGACAGATTAGAAAGTAGAAACACATGTTGGTGCTGGGATGAAGGATAGTTAATATTTATGAGGTTTTAAAGTTTGAATTTGGACACTATAGTTGCCCTTTAAGAGCCTCTGTTCCACTCTTGTGTGAGTCATTCTTGCCTATGATTAAGTACTAAACAGTACGAAAAGACGCCCGGGGACTGACCGTAGAGTGTGCCGGTTATTTTATGTAATGACTGATAAAGATTTGGTATAGAGCCTCGATTACAGTGGTGTTGCCACACTCGCTTCTAGAATGGGGATGGAGTGACTGAAGCTGCAGGAAAAGGGCTTGGGGTGCTGATGCACCCAAACCACCTAGTTATATGGGTTGCGTTTAAAAGCATTTTTAACCCAGATGGGTGGTTAATTGGACAAAATGTGTATATCTATGTAATTGATTTTATGTTAATAAAATAAGTAATAAAACATACATACTATGACATAATAGCAGTAACCTTCAGTTGCCGCCATTCCGTGGATTATCCAACATTCACTTTTCTGTGTAATGAGGCTATGCAGTGCTGGCTAGGCAGTGCTTGGGGCCATAAGAGAAAATCATTTCCCTATCAGCACAGGAATAAATGTGATTTTATATTGTTAGCATATTTTTTTTTATAATAAGCTTCTGTAGTAAGTGGAAATATAATAGTTAACAGCTAATCTCAACTTGGGGAGCTTATAGTAAACTAGAGAGTACCCCGACGTTGCCCAGTTTTTGTAAGATACGACCCAAACTTGGGTAGTCCTTAAAAAGACGTTGTGCGTCTCAAGATGTGTGATAAAAGGGATGGTTAACTACAAAGAGCTAAAACCACCACATGAATCACACACAAGAAAGCTCAAAAAAAGCACAAAAAAATCTCTCTCCAACTCCACACTGTCAGGTTCCACTAAACACAATGACAGAATGGCGCTGTCACATGGCCTTTTACCAGGGGGCTGGCATATACCTCAAATGAGCTGGCCAATTGGTGATTTTGGACATGTGGGGCACCTTTTTTTTTTTAATTCGATGAATGTTCGACCGTTCGAAGATTCACTAAAATACGAAAGTCCGGGAAATACGAAAGTCCGGAGTCGGGCTAAGTGGTTCACTTGAGCCGTAGTGGAAAGATTCAGCATTGGGCGGTTATGTCAGGCAGATTTCAGGTGAGACTTACATCGCTCTAAATTTCGACTGTTGCAGTTTATGGGTGGAAGGGAGTATTGGCTGTATGTAATTTTTTTATTTTAGGGGGATAACAATAATTCTTTTCTCATTAATGACAACGTTAAACAATAATATAGAGATCCGCAGGAGACAGTAATCCTAGAGTAATACCTTACTCGTGTATTGCTCTTAAAGGGTATGTACACTGGCCAAATTCGTTTTTTTAACTGCCATAGTGGAACTATAATTCATCCCAACTATACACTGTAACGTTGTTTTGTTGTTCGCTCTACATATTTCATTAGATACAATCATGAATCATCTGACATTTCAGCATTTACTCCGATAGAGAAGTATTTGCTGTGGCGAAAAAGTTATGACAAGTTGGATGGTCGTATTACAGTATTGACAGATGGGTGGTGGAACATAGCCAGTCAGTGGTCAGAAGCTGAGCAAACATACTGGTTTGGGCATTTTGTAGCAACATTACTTCAGAGTTAAGTGCGACTTTAAATGTATTTATTTATAGATAAGATTGATGCAAAGTTAAGTTTTTCAGTATACCACCACTTTAAGGGGCCATATCATATATACCATTTTACTTACCCGGACCAAGCGTCCAAGACTTCGACGGCGACCTGCCCAGACCGCTCTCCCAATTTTCTATGCGACCGACATTCGACGCAAATCCCATTCATTTTGGGATAGCATGTCGGATTCGCATAGAAGAACAGGAGCAGGGAGAGTCGTCTCCGCCGGATCAGTCGAAGTGCGGGATCGCGCTGCGGTCGGGGTCTAAGTAAAATGTATAATGTATGGCCACTTTACTCTTTTGATGGGTTACCTAATTGATTTTAAATACACCAGCACGCTTGTCTTTGTACATTTATTATTTCATTTTTTGTTAAACTCAATCTGAGCATTGTAGTGAATCAAATGCAAATGAAGCATGACCAAAAAATGACAGCACACTCAGCGGATCTTACCGGATCACAGCGATTGATTGCAGTTGTAAAGTCACATTGCAACATCTTTCTACATGGATTGCACCATGAAGCAGCTACCTCAACCTATTTGATCTATAAGCGCAGGCTAATGACTGTACTCTAAGGGTGATAATGATGATTGTCTTGTTGAGTGGGGGACAGCCATCCTAGACAGTGGTAAAGATGAGTACCCAAGGCCAATAGTGGAAAACTCCCTTCAGATACCGATGTGGGCTCAGCGAATATATTGTGTTTTAAAACTTCCAATTCTTTTGGCCCAAAAGCCACTGGTTCAAATGTAAATCATTTCATTCTAGGGATAGGCTCTTATAATTAGAAAATAGGAAAGCAGAGTTCATACTCTATGGGACTCTCAATGATAGGTCATTATATGAATGCTGCGCTTGGTAATTTCCAATGGAAATCTGCCATGGGTAAACGGATTCAATTTGCAACAATAGGTTCCAGCATGGGATGTACCAGCTTCAAAACACGACAAGTAATCAGAATGCTTAAAGAACATTGATACTTTACCTTCATCTGTTCCACACCTAACTCCTACCCAGGGTAAGGGTCTATCAGTACATCCTCCCCTGGGTATTTATTACTGGAATACTAACTTGGACATTTCCCTCGCCGATTAGGTTGCTCTTTCCCTCTCATTAACATTTACAGTCCTCAATCGGGCCAAAGGAGACACGCGTCTGTGTCAAGCAGTTTTCCATGGCCACATTGCAGGACTGCGGAGAACAAAGCTGAAAGCGGAGCAGAGCGGGGTGGAAATTTCATGTACGTATTACAGCTGATCGATTTTATAAAGTACCCAAGGGGTGCGGTTAGCAAGGCTACCTGCCTGGAACATTAATAGAGGAAGAAAGATGCAAAGGGAAGAGCGAAGATTAATTGCCTTAAATTCTTCGAAACATTAAGCCTTCCAATAAACGTAAGAACGTAAATATATAATCTTTGGCATTATTAAAGCTACACGTTGCAAGAGTTCTTTCTAATCTGCAAATTTTGCATACAAAAAAAAAACCCAGGAGAGACGAGGTAAACTTAAAACCTCTTCTTAAGGTCTCTAGCAGGGTGAGGTATCGTAAAACACGACCCCGATTAGCCAGTAAATGAAACTATGACTGCTTAAGAATCTTTGACATTATTTTGAAAAACAGCGCATCACATAATAGTTTAAGTAATTACCACGCAGACCGGGAAGGGCAGTATGTTTGTTTCGTGTCATTATAAGTCCAGGCCGTCCATACAGTCAGAACTTATAGATGAGGTTTTATCACTTTGTAAATCTGCTGTTGTACAGTCATTTGGTAGGTTCTTGACCATTTTCATCTTATCAATTGCAATCAGTCCGTAATTTAAGTCATGTTGTTCCTTCTTCACCTGTCAGGATCACGTTCAAGCTCTTCCTATTAAAACATGAATAAATAAATCCAGAGTTGGCCAAATTGCATTATTCACCATTGCTGAAAAAGAAGTTAAACGGATAATACACTCAAGTAACCATTCCCTCCTATCACCCAGGGTAAGGGCTTAAACCACTAGGTTTAAAAGAAGTTGGGTTTAAAGAGTAGGCTTCAAATACTTATTAAAGTATGTGAGCTGTGCCCGAGACCTGACCAAAGGGACGGGCAGGCCTAGACAGATAACAAATACCAATTGGGTTAGTGATTATAACCTACCACTCAACCCAAGGATTAGGGCCGAGCCAGAGTAGATCTGCCATCTGTACTACTGATAGAGTACAGTAGTGGTGGTTAGGGGACTAAAACTGCCCTTTAAAAACTTCGTGAATATAAGAAATCAAATATTACTTATCCAAATGTTAATACACAGTTGAGGTCAGAAATTAAAGGAGAACTGACCCAAATTTACACTTGCAGAATGTGAAATACCCCTTTAAAAAACACCAATACCTCACCCCATCTTTTGATGGAGACAAAAACACACTCCCCCTTTCAACCAGGTATTCATGTGCGGGAAAAAAAGAAAAGGGTTTCTAACGAATGGTCCAATTTCAAACTCTGGACCAACTATCAATTTAAAACATTTCAAACAAAAAATTTACAACACCCCCGAAGGGAAAATTTTCAATAATGAAAATAAACATTTTTAACAAAATGAAGGAAGAAATATATTCCTCAAAAGTTTCTAACTGATTTTGAAAGGATGGGTAAGGCGTCACCTATCTACAATATATAAGGGGTTATTTCTCCCACCTTCAACGGAAAAAACTTTAAATGCCAACAAAAATGGGAAAACAGACTTAAGATACTGGGGATGAATCCCAAGGAAAAGATACATTTCTAAAACTCCATAAGTAGCCTCAATAATACCTGCGAAAAACGGATTATCTGCAATAAGTCCAAACTGTTTTAGATTCTGTGATTACCAAGGAGGACCTGTTCCACCAATAATAGACATGCCCATTAAAACTACCAAAATTACTGGACAAATAATGTTTAAAAATTTTATACAGAAGTCCTGTTGGTGACTTAAAACCAGAACCAGGAGTGGCCTTACTAAGCAACATCATAATCACCACCAATAGAATGGGGTAATAAATTTAGACCAATACGCAATGTTAGCTGCAACATTTTAATGGGTGAAACCCCATCCCTGCAATCAAAAGGTTGTTTGAAAGCAACTGGATATTATAAATCAACGAGAGAATATTCCATGGATAAAGATGTACAGGGTATTCAATAAAAAGTCTTATCGTGAAAATGGTGCTACTTTTCCCCACCAATCAGATCCTATTTAACATTTGAAAGATAAATCCGATTGGGGGGACAATATTGGCACCATTTAAAGATATAGAAACTTTTATGAATAACCCCGCTAGTATCAATTGTTCTATGGGCTTAACAGCAACTATGCATTCACGTGCCAGATTGGATGGGGGACTATAGAAACTATAGATGATGTCTGATAGATTGAAGTATATGACAGGACATATGAAAAAGAAAAATGATTGTAGCATAGCTTAACTTGTATTGAACTGTATGTAAAACTTGGATATATGACTGTATAACAAAAACAATGTTATTTGTATTTTTGGCTTTTTGTTTGTTAATAAATTTAAAGAATTCAAAAAAGATTGAACACTTAAAACACAATAACTATAAAATCAAACTTGGTACTAGCAGTAAAGAAAATTATATTCTTGAAGAACTGGATTGAAATAACTGTGTATGTAGAGTGGACTGCCAAACTCTGATCCCAGTCACATGTCCCGGGCCTATTTGTTCTGTAACGGGATTGCTGGGCTACTAGGGGATGAGACCCAACTGAACCAACTTTGTAACAAGTTACTGCAGCCTATCTTAGGACTGAGCATGTGTAAAGAACTGTAGCTTTATTTTCGCCGACAGAATGTCCATGATTTGACAGAGCAGGACCCTATGTTTTTAGGAACTCCATAGACTTTAAGGGTATGTCCCCCTTTAAAAATTAACTTTTAAAATAGTAATCCACCTGACGTCTCCCAGCCCCAAAGCTTAATTTTATCTTAAAGTGCCAAAAATCTACTTACCTCCTCTTACCTCCGACGCGATGCCGGCCCTCTGCTGCGAGAAAATGCACGCAGGGAGGGGCGGGACCGGCGAGTCGCGTCTGTGATTGGCTGAGCGGCAGCCAAATAGGACGCGGGGGATGCGGTATTCAGGAGCAGCGGAGGAAGAGGGAAGGTAAGGTAAAAGTTTGGGGCACTTTCTAAAATTAAAAAATTAAGCGGTTGGGGATGGAGACCAGGGAGAAACATATACAAAGGGAATTTATGCAGGGGGAGGGAATCGGAGGCGGAGGGAGAGGGAGGGAGGGGGGACGGGCTGCGTAACCCATGCCCAAGTTTCCGGAGGCCAGGTAGGAGGCAGGTATATAGGGACTCTTGCTATCCTCCTGGTGGCAGTTTGGGACTTTGGGGGGGACTACAGGAGAACCATATGGAGCTGGGATGTGGGTAAGATACCACACCGACATGAGGGGCAGTATTGTTGGGGGGATTGGGATTATAGTTTTGGGGGTGACATTGCCCTTTAAATATATAGCACTGTTTGCTGTTGAAAACATTTATTTGTCGATGCTGATACCAAGACTGCGGGGGGATTACTGCGAGTGTCCCATAGAGCTTGGAAAACTGATGATATAATAAACAAGAGAAACCCCACCTCCAGGAGGAGGTGTATCGAGCCCTATCGCAACATTGTGGATTTATCAATGTTATTTTTTGCATAAAATTTTGAGATTAGAGGCCGAGCAAAAACAAATATTATTAGAAATTACAGCTAGGTTACATAATTCCCATAAAAAATATTATTACATACCAGTATTTTTTTCATCTTACACGGATCCAATAATCTGGGTGGCTTTGTGAAAGGATTATGTATATGTCCTTCTACAAAAGAAAAAAGGGTCTATAAAATGCCAATACTAAAAACCTACCACCATTTAATGGCAAAACCATGTGTTTGGAAATATTTTTCATTACGAAAGCAAAGAATGGCTCTTATTCTGGTTTAATTTGTGTATTAGAGGAGTGAAGCATGATTTATTTCCTCTTGTGGAGCCAGACTTTTTACGATTTAAAAATTTACAACTAGGGGTTTACAGTAAAATTTGGGGTCAAAAACAACTGGTTTCCACCTCAAAAATTGTGTTGTAAAAATACAAAAAATTTTGACACTGAACTGACAAGAGGCATTGAGGGGGCGAAAATAAAACCCCATTTCAGTTCCTCTTAGTTTGTAAATAAAAAATCATATCTACTGAAAAGTGGTCCAAATACTAGAGAACAGGGGGATTCAATAAAAGTCTATTAAAAATAGTGCTAATTTTGCCCACCCACTCAGATATTAACATTTGAAGCTAACATCTGATTGGTTGGGGCAAAATTGCACGATTTTTAAACGAGTAAGAATTGTATTGCATAACCCTGTTGTCTAATAAAGATTAATTCAAGTTATAGCAGAATAAAGCTAAAGGAGTTCTACAGACTTCTACTTTGCTCTACTGACCCAAAATCATTGCGGAAGAATAAAAAGTGTAAATACTGCATATGTCAAACTGACAATTAAAGCATTTCAAGTAGCTAAGGTATTTAAGGACAAGGTAGCTATGTTTTAATAGAGGAATCGTTTGTGCCCAATAGGATTTACAATTTAGCCTTAAAATGTAGCTATTGGGCTTAACTAAAAAGGTAATTATACAAGATACAATCGAACTTCCCGGTTTACTCATTTGTTTTATGTATCGAGGAAGTGTGTAGAACAATAAACGTAATTAGGTATTCCACCCAGTCAGCCTACTATCATGATTTGTGTTCTTGCACTTTCCAAAAAAAACTTTTTTATTTGTCGTATAGTAGGTAAGGGTCATCTTCTATAACCTTTGTCATAATGTGCAGCTGAGACAGACATGATGACGTCTAATTACAACCAATGGACCCACCCTTATCAACTGGTTTTACAGCTATAGAGTGCGTGATTGTTGCTATTGTCCTCATGTCTGCATTTCTTTTTGCACAATTAGAATGGTCCCTCTTAATTTCAAATATAAATATCCTCTATTAGAGACTACTGGTTGTATTGCTGTCTACCTTGGCATAAACCATTCTCCTAAGTACAATACAGAGTGTTCTGATCTATAGTCACCCCAGTTTGATTACTCTATGACATACAATCGCTAAAAGTGGTGCAGATGGGAAAGTGTTATAGGGGTGATTCGTGAGGTTCTTATATTGAGGTTGGATTGGTTCTTTATAATTGAGTCGTATACGCTGAAATGCTCTGATGTGTTACCTCTCTTTCTAAACCCCTTGCCAGTCTCCCACATAATGGTAGACAGCCCAATTCTAGCACCGCCATATATTTCTATATATGTATCTGGGCTCAAACGGCAGGACCCCTTGCTAGTCCCCCCATATTGGTATAGAACCCCATTCTAGCCACTCATTACATTCCGATTGTATCTGGGCTCAAACTGCAGGGAACCCATTGATAGTATCCCCATATGGTAGCAAGCCACCATTTCTAGCACCTACATAAATTACCTTTATCTGTATTGGGCTCACACTGACAGGGACCCCTTGCTAGTCCCCCATATGGGTAGAAGCCCCATCTAGCACCTAATTACATACTTATCTGTATGTCTGGGCTCACCACTGCCAGGGACCCTTGCTAGTCCCCCATATTGGTTAGAAAGCCCCATTCTCGAACCTACATTACATTACCTATCTGTATCTGGGCCTCACACTGAGGACCCCTGCTAGTCCCCCAATGGTAGAAGCCCCATTCTATGGCACCTACATTACATTACCTTATTGTATCTGGGCTCACACTGCCGGACCCTTGCTAGTCCCCATAGGGTAGAAGCCAAATTCTAGCACCTACATACATTACCGTATCTGATCTGGGCTCCATGCAGGGACCCTTGCTAGACCCGATGTTAGAAGCCCCATTCTAGAACCTACATTACCCTATTCTGTATCTGGCTCACCACTGACAGGACCCCTGAGAGCAATTTCAGATTAAAGGGAATCTTATAAAGTCATGTAATCATTTTTGTAGGGTCTGACGTAAAAATTTAAAAGATAATGGTTTGCATGCCAGGCAGCGGGGTCCTGTTGGTTCTTATCCTATGAGCAATTACAGTAACTGGTTTTATTGTTCTAGGCTTACTTTCTTAAGCATTTGCAAATTAACAGAAACTGTGTGCTGTGTACATTGTGTCAACGTGTGTGCGTGTTGTAAGGGCGTGTTTCTGTGTAAGAGGGTTTATGTGTGTGTGGTTGACATTACACTATGGTGTATGGTATAAGTCCGTTTGTTAAAGATTTATAAGAGCCCCCCTGTTGGCCATAATCTACAACCAACTTGGATGTACGTGTTTGCTGTAAGTGGGGGCCAAAGAACTGTTTTCAATTGTGTAAACCAGCCCGACCGGTGTCAATCAGTAGCAAAGGGACCCCCCTATACCATTGTTAAATACATATTAGCAGAGAAAGCGTTCCAGGATCATGGAAGAGCAGTTCATCCCACCCTGGCCAACCCTCTGGCGTACGGCAGGCTGGGGTGGTGGAGGAAGGGGGCAAGGCCGTCTCTAGACTTTTTTGGCACCTGAAAAAAAATCAAAATGCTGCCCCACTCTCGTCATGCCGCCAGAAGAGGTGTGTTTTATAATTGGGTCAACTGTTCCAAAAGGTAGATGGTGGATTGTTCATAAGTGGGAGGGGCTTTATACACATGACTGTATATAATGCCCACAATGACTGGTAAATGATGCCTACAATGATGGTATAGATGCCACAGTGCTGGTAATGATTGCCCCAACCATTGATTTGTCTTGGCGAGAGGCTGGCAAATCATGGAAAAAATCATGTGCCCCATGAACTGATTGCCAGGGGAAGAAATTCGCTTTAAACTTGCTGCCTCCCATACAGGGTGCTGCTCTGTAATGTGCTTCACCTCGCCTCAGTCGGGAGCGGCCCTGGGAATGCTTGCACATGACGAGGAGGAACCGTCGTCAAGGGGAGGAGCGATTCGGGTGTGTCAGGCTGAGCACTCCAGTTCAAAAAAGGGGGCATTCTTAGAGAGGACAAGGCAGGTAAGTGTGGGTGGTCGCGGGGGACGTTTGAAGTCATCCTTTAGGGTTGCGGGTACTCCCCAAAATCCTTGCGTGGGGAAATCTGCTAGAGATATCAGAATGTGCCCGGCTCTTTCTCCAGAAAGAAAAGGCAAAACAAAAGGAAATGCTCCTGACATCTTATTAAGGCAAATGCCACTAAAATCTAATTCCTTTTTGGAAATATAAAAATTGTAATATGCTCATTTCTGCCTATTTTTCATTATACATTTGTGGTTAAATAGACAAAATCCGTCAGTGACAACCAGGGAGACACCATCACACCAGTTGTAAATTTAGCTATATCTCATTGTATCATAACGTCCCCACGGGGTGATGAGACCCACACAATGGCAGTAGTTAAGGGTTATGGTTATAATGTATAGGACAGATTCCACTTGGGGCACAGTGGTTTCCACCCATAAAAAGGAGTGTTGGAGTTTGGACAAAGTACAGTCCACTGACTTGATGTCCATAAATTTTGCTCACCTGGGTGATCATTGTCCTTTGTCGATACTAAGTAATACCTCAATAGAAGAAACAAATTGTTCCCTGGTCCCGTCCCGAGGGTAAGAGTTCTGACCCCTGTGATCAGGCTCCGTGCTTAAAGGCTTCAAATCACACGATTAATGATGACAAGCACCTCCCGATTTGCCATTGAACAAAATTGTTAAATTACAGGAAAGAAAATCTTTTCAAAGAAAAACGAAACCATTTTCCCGATTACATCAGAGGTCCCAACCAGGCAGTGGAATTAAAAAACAATGCACATCCACGGCACAAAACAAAAACCTTCTCCTAAAAAAGCAAAAGATTTAAAGGGAATGGAAAAAAAAAACCCAGCTCAGTGTTTAGAATGTCTGGCAACCACTTAATATGAAGTTGGTGTCTCTCTTTATTCACAAGTGGCTTTAAGTTAAATAAAAAAAAGGGTAAAGGTTAAATGTTACGAACCGTCCTGACTGGGTTACCTTGATGTGAGTGGAAGGGTTTTATCATGACACCAGTATGTTACTTAACCCCTTTGTTGTGTGGGGCCTAGCATTTGTATTGACTATCTTTCCTTTATTTATATGAAGTAGTTGGCAGATCTGTAGCACTCCACGAATGAATGTTAATTAGTCGAGGGACACCAGGCTCACACAGTATTTCTATTGGATTGTATTTATTAGCGAAGACTGAAAAGGTCAAGCTTTTTGTATAGATTAGCACCCCCAACCCAGCCTAAATATAGAAAATAGTGGGGAAGGTGGGTGATGGGTTTTTGTTGGTGTGGATTATAATAAGGATAATATAATCCACCAATTATACCCTAATAGGTGATGTTTGGAAGAACTTTTATATCACAGGGCACCATGCCAAGGCACAAAAACCTAACTACTGCACCAGCAAGTGCAACGTGGGTCATCAGTAAGGATAATACAAGCATATAATTCTCCATTCAGGGAGGGTGTGATTGGCCCCAAAGGATTCTGCGGGTTAGGACAACAACCCAATTTACAAAGCAATTTCATTAGTAGGCTATCTACAGTATAATGCCAAATTCCAATTGTGTAAAAACCTCATACCCCTACTTCAAAAATACAATTTTCCCCCATCCCTATCTTTGTTATAGATAGGAAAAGAAGCAGCACTCTTAATGTACTGGGGATTAAAGGGCATGTCACCCTTAAAACATAATCCCCCCCACCCATACTGGCCCCCCCCACCATGTAGGGAAAAATCCTTACCTCACATCCCAGATCCATATGGTTCTCGGGATCCCCCCAAGTCCAAACAACTGCCCCACCAGGAGGAGGCAGATTCCATAAAGGACACTGTCTCCCATGTCTCCCTCCGGCGAGAATTTTGTCCTGCACACGACAGGCCTCACCCACCTCGCTCTCCCTTCCCTCTCCCTCCCGTTTTGCAAGCCCTACCCTACCATTAAATCCCTTTTCCATAGTAGATATCTGCCCAGCCCTAACCACAATCAAATAGTTTACAGGAACTCCCCCGACTTTACTCCTTCCCATTTCTCCCCGGCGTTCTTAGCATCCGGCTGCCACATCCGTGATTTGGTGCCTCTCAGACAATTCGGACGTGGCGGCAAGTCCCGCCCCCTGCTTGTTGCAGTTTCATGCAAAACGAGGGCCGGGTCCCAGTACGCCTATGGGAAAGATGGGTGTAGTAAGTAAAGATTGGGGGAGTTCTATAAATATGTGGGGCGGTGGGGCGGGGGCAGATAGCTACTATAATAGGCAAAAGTACCAACAAATGGAAGTGGACAGGCCCTTTAACCTTTTTCATTAAATTCTTCAAAAAATCACTGTTTCGGGGTCTTGTATCCCTTATCAGATTCGGTCTGTGCAATGTTGTATAGCATTAAACATGGGTTACATTTGAAAAGGAATAGAAAAGCAAGATTGATAGTTACGGCCCAAGCTAGGTGGATCAAGGGAGATTAAATGTTATTCTCCCTCTTTACAAACGCATTGGTAAGCCTCATTTGGAATATTGCAGGGCAATTTTGGAATCCTGTGTACCAAACAGGAAATCGTGGAAATGTTTCAGAAAAAAGGTAGTTAATATCAACATTCTCTGTTGTAGGGGTACTTTTAATTTCTATTCGCGGATTGTGGAAAATTCAATTACCACATTTTCTGTCTGGCCCTCCAGTTCACCAAATTGGTAGGTAAAGGACAACTCCACCGCTCATAATAACATCTTTTAGAAAGAATGCCTCTTTAAATATGTTGATATATTTATACTTTTCATATGAATTTTTACGTATGCCTGACAGCTTCTGGATTTGTCTCATTGAAACTGAGCCATTAGAAACCTGTACTGAGCCTGGGCATGCTCCAGTCATGGCTGTGATGTCAAATCCCTAACTGACAGTTACTAACTGGAAGAAACCAGGAAGGCAGAAGAAACGGGGGAGGGGGGGGGGAGGAGGGGGGAGGGAAGGAAAACAGGACATTGGAGGATTTCAGGTAGATTAGATATTCGATTTCCAAATATTACAGTTTAGGATTTGGGGGGTGATTACCTGAGGTAAGTTTTCATTTAGGGCTGGACTGCCTTTAAGGTTCGATTCATGGGGCTGCCCACCATGGTGTACCGAATGCACTTTTTTTAAGCTAGCTATTGTTTTACTGTATGTGGTTGTTTAGCAATGCATCAGTCCTGCTCTCCAGTTAAAATGACAACTGGAATTTTTGTGCAATACACACAGATTGAATAATTGGTAGCAGTTGTGTACACTAATAATAACACTTTTATAATACATTATAATAATTCAAACTTTTCCAGTGGCCACATTTTTTAGCTTCCTATAAACCACGCACATTTTTAAGCCAACCCAGTAACCCCTAAAGTGGGTACACACAGACAGATCAGTTGAGATCTGCAAGATCCTGTCAGCCATTCTATCAAGATCTGCATACACGTAACGAGCGTTCTCCTTATGAACATTCTACATCATTATGAACATCATAGGGAGACGCTCACAAGACTGTGTGTCCATCGGCTATACACTATATAGGGAGTCTTCTAGCAGGAGGGCCTATGGAAATTTTCAGTCTTTACCAACAAGCGTTCAGCGGAAAGTACACACATAACAATACAGCACCGATATGTCGATTCCAACGGTACGGGGCTTTTTTATCGGGGCTTTATAGTTACTGTGTGTACCCAGTTAGAGGAGAGATAACGGGTTGTTCATGGCTAGTCTACGTTAGTCTGCATAGTCCATTTTAAGCGCGATCTTGATCTCAAATTTTATCACATCATAGGGTTTCGTAGTAGCTCTGACCATAGAAACATATTAATAAATTAAATAAACATCAGGAGAACAAGTTTAAAACCAAAGTCTTTATTTCAATATCAAACACCTTTATGCACAGGTTTTACTGAGCTATTGAGACACATTATCTGATTGTAAATATGCTTTGTTAGAAGGTAAGTTGTACCCAGAGAATAAAAACCTAAACTTACCTATGCCACCTGCCAAACCACTAGATTGTTCTAAGTTTACCACCTCGTGGCCTCGGAATCCGTCCCTAATACTTACATTTCGCGCCAGGGGCCAGGGGGGGAGTTGTTTGCAGGAGGAAGGAAAATATATGGCTACAGGGGAACTGAGGAGGGAAGGTGGTTTAGGTAAGTAGTAGATAGCTATAACGATCTAGTGGTTGGGGGGTGGGGAAGGTAAGGATAGGTTTTTATGAACCCTCTAGTGCAGTTCACTCATACCCCATAGTGAAGTATAAACTTATAAAACTGACTTATATCCTAGGGGCGGGATTGTACCTATAGCACTACGGAGGTCTGAATGAAAGCACCTGAATCTATAACAGGTGTGTCCCCATACTCTGTCCATAAGTGTAACGGACATTACTGGGGAACTCCATTACCCAGTGTCTCAGAGGGGGTACCACACATTAGGTTTATTTTAGAAATAAATTTTATACGGCATCGTAAATACCGGCCAAGGGCTAAAATACGATTACCGCGGTCCGTCCACTTCCAATAGAAAAAATGCTGTTCACGATCATTTACCATAAACTGCGGTTTTTCCTGATTTGCAGTTAGTAATTGACTTAAAATTTTTGTTGGTCTTGAATATGCAATTGTAAACAGCAGAGACCTGGGAGGAATTTCCTTAAGGTTGGGCCACAATAAGGGGATTTTGTTTTGCGATCCGCGCATGCAATTCAAATTTAATGGAAATCGCGGAAATGCACGTGTTTTCCATAACGGAAATTTAATGGGCGCTTCCGGTTACGTTGCAGGGGGGCTCAGCCTTATTGACAAGCTTGTGGGGGGGGTGTTCTATAGTGTTCAGTGTGACCTGACCAAGACGGTTTAGAAGATGCAGAACCTCAAAGGGTTGTCAGTCCAATTTAACATAACACTACATGATTCCTGTCTGCACACCAAAGTTTGTATTATCCTGTGTCACCATAAGGAGACCAACCGTGGGTTTTAGAGATAGAGAGTCATTTCTGTATTTATTGACACTATAACGCACAGCCAGTGGGGATGACATTAACCTGTTTGCAGGAAAAGACTAGATGTGTTGAAGAGAATTGAGATCCTGTGTTTGTCAATGTTAAAATGCTTAGTTTAAAGTCGTTTGTTTGTCTTATAACAAAACACAACGTCGGACGTGCGTTCCGCACTCTTTAATTGCTCGATTTTGTCTCCAGAGCTTTACCTTGTGTGAAATCCTGCCCACTCAGCATGGCTTGCTGCTCCTGGAAACCAAAACAGAAAACATGGTCAGAAAGGAAAACATTAGGCAATATATAGTATGAAAGACCTGCATTAGTTGGGAAGGACAAATTGCTTTTCACCAGACCTCAGTTCTCAAGCAGATGAGACGAACCATAATAACCTCTCTCCATTCACCAATTACTAGCAAATAATGAAGAAATTACAATCTATACAAAAAAAGGTAGACATTTATAATAGAGATTAAATCACGGTCCGATTCTAACCCGTTATGACTCAGAACTTCCGGGATCTCGAACGTTTTATATTTGGACGTGTGTGTACATGGTTATGTGTGTGTTGAGACAGTGCGTGGGGTAAGGGGTCAGGACAGTGCGTGGGGGGGGTAGGTGGGTAAGGACCAGTGCGTGGGTAAGCGTGCGTGCGTCAGGACAGGCGTGGGTAAGCGTGCGTCAGGGACAGTGCGTGGGGGTAAGGGTGCGTAAGGACGTGCGTGGGTAGGTGCGTCGGGACAGTGCGGGGTATAAGGGCATCGGGACAGGAGTGGTAAGGGAAGTCAGGACAGGCGTGGGTAAGGTTGCGTCAGGACAGTGCGTGGGTAAGGTGCGTCAGGACAGTGTGTGGGTGGTAAGGGGGTCAGGACAGTGCGGGGTCTAAGGTGCGTCTCAGGACAGTGCGTGGAAGGTTATGCGTCGGGACCAGTGCGGGGGTATAAGGTGCATCGGGACAGTGCGTGGAAGGGCGTAAGGACAGTTGCGTGGGTAGGTGCGTCAGGAACAGTGCGTGGGTAAGGTGCGTCAGGACTAGTGCGTGGGTAAGGTGCGTCAGGACAGTGCTGGGTAAGGTGCGTCAGGACTGCGGGGTAAGGTGCTCCAGGACAGTGCGTGGGTAAGGTGCGTCAGAGAGGGCGGGGTAAGGGCGTGGGACAGTGGTGGGTACGGTGAGTCGGGACAGTGATGGGTAGGTGCGTCGGGAAAGTGCGTGGTAAGGGGCGTCAGGACAAGTGCGTGGTAAGGTGCGGTCAGGCAGTGACGTGGGTAAGGTTGCGTCAGGGACAGTGCGTGGGTAAGGTTTGCGTCAGGACAGTGGCGGGGTAAGTGAGTCGGGACAGTGCATGGGTAAGGGTGCGTTCAGGACAGTGCTGTGGGTAAGGTGGTCAGGACAGTGCGTGGGGAAGGGCGTCGGGACTCAGTGCGTGGGTAAGGTCGTCAGGACAGTGCGTGGGTAAGGTGCGTCAGGGCAGTGCGTGGGGTAAGGTGCGGCAGACAGTGCGTGGGGTAAGGTGTGCTGCGTCGGGACCAGTGCGTGCGGGTAAGGTCTGCGTCAGGAAAGTGCGTGGGTAAGGTGCGTCGGCGTGCGTGGGTAAGGTGCGTCAGGACAGTGATGGTATATTTGTTGGATCACTCTGGCTACTGTCGTTTTCATTCAAATCTAATGGAAGAATGGAAGTGTCAAGAGCTATGTTTTCCCCAATAAAGGGGGATCTCAGGGTTAAACCACTGTTTGGTATTCAGTTTATTGAAGTACGGGGGGAGGTAAAAGGAAGCTGTGTCTACCTTCAATTTTTAATAAAAAATTCAGTAGGGGAATAAAGGTAAGTAACTTACCACAGTCAATCTGGACCTGTCCTTCCGAGGGAATTGGTCTGATTTGTCAGATTTTTTAAATTCAGAATAAACTATTACTTATGATGTATTCACCCAACCTCACCAGTGTAAAACATTCCAGCCACAACAGATAGTAGACATATTTCTAAGGGAGTTCAACCTTTCCTGTGACATGACCAAAAAAGGCACGGGCATCTTCCCGAGTAATTTAAGTCCCTTGATTTGTCCCACTCACAAGTAGTAGTTATTATAAAGCCTGGGTGCATCCACAATGAAAACTAACAAATGAGGGGAATGTACAGGAGCTGAAACTACTAAAAGATTTCCTTAAATGTCCTAATTGTACACAAATGCCAATTCAACGCGATCATCAGATGTTGCGGGGGATCTTTGTGTGGTAACCGCCCATCCGACGACTTAATATGTAGTTAAAGTCACGTAACCAGCAATGAACCGGTTAGGTGACTTTAAAGGACAGTCCACCCCCAAAAATACAAATTAACCACTACTGGCACCCACGTGTAGTGTTCAAAAGCTCCTACCTTAACCCTCTCTCCCAAACAGTTCTCCTTGCAATGTCTGTTCAAGTCCCAGAAAAGTAAAGAGATGAGCATTTGGGTAATACGTTTCCGCCTCTAACTGTTCCTCTTAGAGGTGTTCTATGAGGCAGCAGTCAGTAATCTTATAGGCAGCATTGAAAGAGGGAATTTCCCATATGTATTTCACTGATTTGCATGAACACTATGTCCATTGCAAACGCACAGCAGAGATAGTTCAGATGGAATCAAAGATGATAACGATCGTTCAGATTAGAGTCCTTTTATACCTGTTACCTTAAAGGAAGGTACAGAAAGTGGTGGCAATAAATTTTGGTTTTGTTGCCCACATTTGAAAAGTCTTTCTATCATGTGCGTTCCTGCCACGGGAATGGCGCAACTCTTAGTTGCCGCCATTCGTGGATATCCAACCATTCTCTTGTAAATGAGATACCCAAGGTGGTTTTCTGGATATGCAGTGCTTGTGGGGCAATAGAGAACATCATCCCTGCTCAGCACAGCAATAACTGATTTTGCATTTGGTTCGCATATTTTGATTTTATAATAATCTTAATTGTAAGTGGATTATATATATATATAAAACAAACGTGGTTTATTAGAGTCATCTTCTCAGTTACTTAATAAACTACTGTTTGTTTTTGAAAATCAGCTGAGTGTCTCCACTTCTTAATTTTCTTTATCTACTTTACCTTGGAGGGTAGCACCTGGTCACTGTAACATTGGGAGGTGGAGTTGCAATCGGCCTTGATTGTACTTTCTTTTGCATACTGTCTGTATCCAACAAACACCATTTCCTTCAATCCAGCCATCATCCAACAAACATTCTACTTGCAAATCTCAACCTAAATACATAGGCAAGATCTACTGTGAATGCTGATTATAAACTGAGGCTTCTCTGAAGATCAATGCCATTTTATAGTGTCCTCATAAAACAACCCCCAAAATCTTATGGTCTAGATACAATCTAAATCTGATTTGGATCATGGATCTTGGAGTGAAATAGTGAATGTTCAGTAGGAGAGCTAGTTTCAGTTTTGAACATTTAATCGGAAATGTATGTCTTTGTACTAAGCAGGTACTGGGATTATAAGCTTAGTTGAGTGATGCTGGCTGGGTAGCTTGAATGGGCAGCTTTTTTTCAGATAGTTCTCAGTATCTGGTTGGACAGTATCTAAGTAAAAAAAATCTGTCAAAAGTTGAATTTTGAATATCAACTCGCACATCAACAGGAGAGTCTGAGTAACAGAGCTATTGACGATTGGAATATTCTGGTTCCAATATTCCCAGAATAATCTCGTTAATTATAGATGTTCGAAATTCGGAAAAATCCGGTCCGCGCGAGGATCAGCAGATTTCGAAAAAAAAAAACAAAATCTGGTAAATTCGAAAAATCCGCGAGGGACCAGTGTTTAAAACGTATAAAGTGAAAGTCGGCAAATTCCGCATTAAAGGAGAACTGTTTATCCCGTTTTTGTAAGTTGCACAAACATGTCTAATGTTCCTAACACTGCCTTGCAAAGCGTTCCTGAAGCTTAACCCTTCACTGCCACAGATCGTTATATTCACATCTGGGTTGAATTGCACACAAACTGCACAGATCGTGAATATACGATCTGTGGCTTCCCCCCTCCAAAAAGACTTTTTTCCCCGCAGGGGCCCGAGCGGGGGGCAGCATTCAACTGCCCCCCTAGTCCCTCGATCCCCCTCGGTTTCGTCAAAATCCTGAGGGGAGGGGATCAGGAGATATCCTGCATTGGACAGTCTGCCCTACCTTGGAGCTGCCGGTCCGGGGAGGAGCTGAATGTGGAGACCCGGGTGAATCACAGAAACTCCTCCTCACCGGGGTCTCCCATATGGAGGACATGCTGCCCCGGGTGGTCAGTGGAGGGTACGGCAGCATGATTATGGGATCATGCTTGCAGTCCTTAATCTAGTAAAACTGTCAAGCGACAGCTTTAATATGACATTTTGGGAATGACTCAAAGTTCCATTCACAAATAGGGATTTTTCTAAGTCTTTGCTAACTAGCGACAAGACTTAAGACTTAGAAAAAAAATGGGGAAAGAGATATAAAATTGGTGATCCTTATGATCACCAATGTATTGATCTTTGCCATGAATGAAACTCCCTTCCTGGAAAATGATTTCAGGAAGTGATTTTTCCGATCGGATTTCGAATGGAAAACGGGCCTTTATGCCGATTCCAAGTTCGGTATCATTCCCTAAGTTGATTTGATGATCATCTTTGGGAATGATCCCCAAAAAATAGGGGAAATGCACACAAAATAAAATCTTAAAGTGATAACACACTTTGTTTTTTTAACCTTAAAAAACTATAAATTAGCAAAAAAAATTAGTCTTCTCCAAGCTTCAAAATGTCCCCGTGTGTGTGGGTGATATCGCTAAGTAAAGCGGGGATCATTATTTGTTCGATTCAAGGGAAAACTAAGCCTATTTAGTAGGGAATTTCAGAGGTACCAAAAAAAGACCAGATTTAACTTTTAGGATCAGTAAAAGTGGCAAACTTGTGGGACTCTACGACTAACTGCTTTTCACGAAAAAACCACTAAAAAGGGGGAGTGGGGATAGGGCGTGGGGGGTGGGTGTGTTGGCATTTTTTTATTTTTTGTAATCGCAATGTAGCATGGATCCATTTTAGCTAGTGTGGGGCCCCCCCGTTCTATGTTTGCCCCACCCATATGGCATACCGTGTGATTCAGGACATGTTGGGAGATTGCCGTTTAGTGGGTGTTTTTACTTGCCAAGTATGGTTAGGTCGGATTTCAACCATTGGTTCACTATTATTTTATTTTTTCACAAAATATCCTAAAGCACGACTCTTTGGATCAGTGGGTCGGAATTCTCATGTATGTATGAAAGCATGGCATGGAAGTTAGGAGGAAGGTGGTTGTAGATTCAAAACTATATAGTTTTGGGGGGGGAATTTCCATGTTTGGGGACTGTTTCCTTAGAAAAAGTGTTAGGCTTGTTTCAAAATACAGAAGCACTTGATTCTTTTCTTGTATGCATTTGTGCATGCGTCCCATTTGAGCTAGTTGGTGGCCAAGTCTCGTGGCCTCCAAGCAATATGGCATAACGTGTTGATTCAGAACATGTGGGAGGAGATTGAATTAGTGGGGGGTTTATTTGTGGGGGCATTTTCCAAGTTGGGGCTGTTGAAATTACAGAGCAACTTTGATTTTTTCTTGTAATTACAGACCCACTGGTGATGCGTTCCGATTTGAGCTAGTTCGTGCCAGTCCTGTGTACATCCAACATATGGCATACTGTTGTTGAACATGTGAGGGAGAGTGATATTAGTGGGGGGGGGTATTTGTGGGGGCATTCCAAGTTGGGGCTGTTGAAATGAAAGAGAACGGTTGATTTTTTTTCTTGTAATTACATTGTGCATGTGTTCCCATTTGAGACTAGTTGGTGGCCCACTGTCTCGGTGGCACCCAACATATGGATACCGTTTGCTTCAGGACCTTGGGAGATTATATTTAGTAATTTTTTTTCGATTCCATGAGGTTTGGCGGATTTTTTACCTTTTGAAGTGTTTTTTGTAATTTTGTTCGGACAAATGCGAAAGTTACAAAGAACGCGCCCACACCATGGATGGTATGAATGAAAAAAAACAAACTACACGCGTACATAGATGAACGGTGTGTAGTATGTCAGAATATATAGTTGTGGGGGGTTATTTCTGAGTTACGGGGGTGGTGTGTTGGGTATTGTTTTGGGGGAAAAAAACTGCAGACCTGTCTAATCGGGTTGGCTAAATATTTTCGCTGTTTCTGAGCCAATCGTGAATGTCTCAACTTGCTTTCGCTTCAACGTCGCCGTGGTACCACACATATGGCATACTGTTTAATTAGGACATTGGGAGAGTGATATTTAGTAACTTTTTTTAAGATGCAGAGGTTTTGGCTGATTTGTACCGTTTTGAAGGGTTTTTGTTCATTTTTCAGACAAATGCAAAACTCTAGAAGAACTGCGCCCACAACCATGGATGTTTTGAATGAAAATAATCTACTGCTTTTAATAGCCTCCGGAAGGTGTGTGTTAGAATGTTCAGGAATATAATAGTTTTATGGGAGTTATTTCAAGTTACGGGGGTGATTGGGGGATATTTAAACTAGCAGGACTGTCCAAATCGGAGTTGGCTAAATATTTTCGCGTTCTGAGGCCATCGTGCCATGTTTCACTTTGGGCTTTCGCTTCCACGTTCCGCTGTGTAACCACCACATATGGCATACAGTTTGATTTAAGACATTGGGAGAGATAATTTGGTAACTTTTTTTACATTCCATGGGGTTTGGCATGATTTCGTACCCTTTGTGAAGTGGTTTGATGTTCATTTTTTCTGAACATCTGGTAAAGTGCCAAACTCTACGAAGAGCGGCCCACACCATTGATGAGATGAATGAACGAACGACAGCGTGTTTACATACTGAAGGGTGTGTAATTTCAGAATATATAGTTGTGGGGGGTATTTTTCAGTTGGGGGGGGTGTTTTGTGGAAAAATGCGGGACTGTTCAAATACAAAACGAGCTAATTTTTTGCTGCTATGACATTTGGCACCTGTTCACGCTTTTTTGATTAGTTGGGTAGCCAGTCTATGGGATACACCCATGAATGTGGATACCGTTTTATTCGGATTCATAGGTGAGATGCGTTTTTTCCAGGTTTTTAGCTGAAATTCGCATTTGATTGTCTGAGTTCCGGGTTGGGGTATCTGCATTGATCGAAACTAACCTCACTCCGTTACATTCTGCGGGTGTGTAGTTTATAAAAATATCCACTTGTGGGGATATTTAGATATTTGGTAGATATTCTATGTTAAATGTCAGTAGTGGTTAGACATTTAATTGTGTGTTTGTAATATATAGGAGGTGCATGCAGTTTAAGTTTGCGGGGGGTCTCTGTACAGGAAAAGTGGGCGCGGTACTGAGTCGGGCGGGTACCTACATATACTGGTAGCGTTGGACTCGGAGTATCTGAGCTTTAGAAACAGTAAAGATTTGTGCGTACCTTAAGATAACTATAAGTAAAAATGGGAAAAAATTCCATGAAAATTTGGCAGAATTTTTTCATTTTTTTTAATATTTACCACAAATTCCAGTAAAATTCACAAGAAAAGTGCAAAAATTTTGTTTCCATTGTTAAAAAGTTACACTTTGTGCTGAAAAAAACAATGTTAGATCCTGATTTTTACTGGCAAGGTTTCATACTGTAAAAAAAATTATTTTTCTTCTAAAGCGAATAGTGTGATTAAGGACAAATCCTGAAAATTCTTCTGGCAGTTAACGCAAAAAAAAAAAAAAAATGAAATCTCCTGGCAGTGAAAGGGTTAATTAAATATAAAAAAAAATCAAAACAAAAACACATACTTAAATCGCCTTATAAAAGTCCTACTTGGGCGCCGCCATCTTGGATTCCATCCTCTGTTTCTGCCAAAAACTACAATCCAAGCACGGAACTTTCCTGGCTGGGGACATCACAAGCATTTTTCTATTGGCCGCTCGGCACTACAGGGGGAGGGAATGCGGAGGGGGCACCCTAACAAAACAGGCACGCCTCTGCTTAGAGGGAGGGGAGGCGGTGGATCGGGACATACAAATACCTTTATGAATGGATTTTTTGTATATTACTAACACATTGTTAAAAATAATAATTGTTTGTAAAAATACGTAATATTTACTTACATTTTTAATTATTATATATGTAAGATAACGTGTTGTTTAAGCGTTTTATATGTGCCATGATGGGTGCTGTGAGTGGTGTGAATGCTTTATGTGCGTTGATGGTGCTGTGAGTGTTGTCGTGAATGTCATTCTAAGTGCGTGAATGGCGTTGCGGATGTGTGCAATATCGTTTTTAAGTGCGTGAATGGCGTTGGCGTGGTAAAATTGGTAGCGGAATGCGTGCGAAATGTCATTTTTAAAGGGCAACTATAGTGTCCAAATTCCAACTTTTAAAAGCCTCCATACTAGTAAATATACTCATCCCATCCATCAACGGATTCGCCAAAACGAGCGGCCGTTTGCCGAGGTATATCTGGATCTGGTAAAGTGCCCATTCAGGCACGTTATCGCCGACCGGCGATCACAACGTGTGTATAGTAGCAGTAGAGAGTTCGAATGACACTCTCCCAGTACCCATTTGGCTCTGGGAGTAAGGTAAGGATATTACACTACCAGAGGGGGCCAGTAGTGGGGGGGAAGGGAATTTTATAGTTTTGGGAGGGTGGACAGGCCCTTTACTAAAGCCAATTAATCTTCCAATAACATTCCAGAAACTCAGGTAATCAAAGAAAAAAACTTTTTATCCCCATCTCTCTCCCACACAGTAAAAGCATAAATGAAAGTATATGGTCATAACCTGGTATTGTACCAGAGCGACAGACAGATCATGAATAGCAGGCGCATTATGTAAAATTGATTTTATACGTGATCATTCAACTCAGACTGCTACAGGTGTTTACCTGATTAACCTGTGGCTCTCTATATGTTTCAAAAATACAACCCCATCCATCTGACTGCCCTCTGCGGCTTAGAGAGTATCTTTAGGGTAAAATGGGATAGATGTTAATTCAACTAACCAACCATAACTTTGTTCAAAGCCAGTGAATTTGATCAGGCCATGGCAACTAAATTCGACGAGAACTTATGAAAATGTTTTTGTACATTTAAAGCACAAAACAAATAATTTATGAGATGGAGGCAAAACATAGAGCAGAAACACTGTCACACTACCAGGCACCAAAACTAATGCACTTTGTAGACAGCTCAGTTAGGCCACCAAACATCTGTCGTGACTACTTGAGAAACAAACTAGCAGTGGCTACCTAAAAACAGAACTAGGACTGCTGAAGCTCTGCGTTTTATACTGTCTCCTTGGCAACACCCCCAAAAAGTGGTCAATAATACAAGAGCACATCAGATTAAGATTTGTTTTGGCCCAATCAGCTTTGAGGGGGTTATGAGACACTTTAAAACTTCATGAATCCTCAGAGCAGCTCCGTTTGTAATCAGCAGTCAAACTAGCAGGTCGTGCTTTGTATTGTATGGTTAGCGATTTGCAGGTAAGGATGGTATTTAGTTGGACTACAAGACAATGAATAATCTTTGTCCTAGGTTAAGGGTCATGGGTGTAGCAGTCCATAAACAGCACATAAATGTTGATAAAATGATAAAAATCAATTTTGTTGCAGAAAACCTTAGTTTGCTTTGACTTTAAGTCAAATAGTCTGACCAAAGTTCGTGCGCAAGCCTATAAAGTATGCAGTTGCACTAACTAGTTCCACCATTCCCTGACAAGCACTCTCAAACAGCATAGGGCCGTTAGGGTTGTACATGAAATCATGAGTCAGAGGCCTGTCAGAAGCACTGCAGTATAAATACAATAGGTTGTAATTAAAGCAGCCCTGTTACTAATTAATTATAAGTGTCCCCCAATTATAAGGATTCTGATAATAAATTATATATCCACTAAACAATTATTGCCGCTAGTGCCCAGAGCAGGATGTCCAAACTGGGCCTCCCGATGTTGGAAAATACAACGCCCTATTCCTTGGTTTCTTTGCAAGGAGGAAAAGATGGGGTTGTAGTTTCAAAAATCTGGAGGGCGCCGGTTAGAAAAATCCCAGACCAGCTGGGACATAGCCGAAAAACCAACTTGGACCGCATTATAAAGAAAATGAGTGATTGGCTATGCACGGGGAATGGGCGGCAACGAAAGCGTTACTATATGTTATGTTATGTAAAAACATAGTAACTCTTTCTTTGCCGCCATTCCTGTGGCAGACGCACAGAAGTAAAAAGGACCTTCAAAAATGGCAGCAAAAAAAAATCAAAGTTTATTGCAAGCACCTTTCTTTACATTCATTAAAGGTTAAACAGGGTTAAAAGGACATCTATACTGAAACAATGGTTATCCTGTAGATATCCAATATGAATATCTTCGCTAGGTGCAGTTTTGCTTAACTGGAATGGACACAGTGTTCATGCAAATCATGTTGAATTATTGCCCATGATGGGAATTCCCTCTTCCAATGCTGCCTCTAGAATTTACTGAGAGGCTTGGCCCTATAGACTGTCGGCGACAGTGGTTGGGATCATGGGGATTGGCAGGACTGTTGAGCCATCCAGCCCTTAACTATTGTTTCACTATTTGATGATAGAAGCGAATGTGATGCTAGAGAGGTGGTCAGGACTCGTTTTACAGGTAATATTCTGCACTTTTATACTGACAACTTGTTTGGGACCACAGTTTTTTTCCCTTTTCCTTTAAAAGGGGTCTAAATAGCCTTGGTAACGTAACTTAATCACGCAGGGACCCGGGGGTAATGGCATTCTAGAAAAAGTAATCGGCTACAATACCCTAAAAAAAAGTACAGTCCGCCAGCGTGATTTAAAAAACGGATTTCTCGAATAATACGAGGCTTTCCGTAATTACGAGGATTCCGTAAACCGCGGATTCCACGTAAAACGAGGAGAGGATTTCCGTATAATAAAAACGAGGGATTTCCGTAAACAAAAAACAGAGGAACCGGAAACTTACTTCCTGCCAAAATGGCATACTTTGTTAGGCGACTGTATGCACCATGAGGGGGGGATACCTCCTGGGTCAAGGGGGTATGAGGAACTCCCCCCTGGAAAGTATCGGGCAGCGCAAAAAGCGCAGGATATGGAGGGGCATGCAGCGAAGGATCCTGCGCCGCTGTAGGTACCAGGACCACTGGTCTCGACCCTCCAGAGACAGTGGGTGTCTCAAGTAGCAGAGCGCCTGCAATTATGGGCAGACGTACGCAGATGATGGAAAGGCAAGTAGTATACTTTTTATGATGTACTGTATTGTAAATAAGTAGTAAAATTATTTAATTCACTGCTGGACAAAAAAACAAATTTATATATCATGTTTTAAAACTCATGATCCTTAAATTTGGATGAGAGAGAGAGATCCAGTTCTTTGTATTTCTCATTCACTGGTTATTATACATTATAATATATAAGTGGCCTTGTGTTTTAATGGGAGCAACAGTGAATTATTATCTTATAACAATCCACTCAACTAACGTAGGTGAGTGATTTTTATAAGAATAATAAACCCTGCTGACTCCCCATAACCTTGCCGTCCCTCCTCAGCCCGATCCCCGTCAAAACCCTGCCAATTAAAAAAACATTTGCTACCGCACACTGACCCTTTCTGGTCGATAAATCCTTATTTGACTCCTGTGTTTTAAAATCCCTCTCACCCTGTAACTGTTAAACCTTTCAGCCATGACACAAACTCCTGCAGCCCTTCCGGATGCCGTAAAGAAAGAGAATGCATGTCATGCGTACTGATACTTCCCCTGCACGCTCGCTAACATCATCCGGAGGGCGCAGGAAGTTTGTGTCACGGCTGCCAAAGGTTTTAACAAGTTACCGGGTGAGAGGGATTTTAAAAAAGGATTCAGATAAGGATTTACGACCAGTAAATGTCTGTGTGGTTATATTACGTTTTATTGCAGAGGCTTGACAGGGAAAGGGTTTTTTAAAGGAGAAGGAGGAAGAATGAAAAGGGAAGCCAGGAATTCTGAGGAAAAGGCTTGCCAAGATGATTTATACTAACAAGTCAATCTGGTTATGTATCAGTGAATCTATTTTATTTCAGGGGGGTATGTTTTTTGTATTTAGTTTAAATTTTAGTTATTATTACTAAGTGATACGGATGGTTAGGAATCTTAGCTAAAGACACTGTCAGTAAATTAAATTTTTAAAACTTATATATTAGTTAAGAAATAATAAGCCCATTACAGTGTAAATAAGGTGTATAAAGTCACCACGGAAGTTCCTGATCCTGCTATTAAAAGCAATGACCCTTCGGTATCGTCGCTTTTATATGGCCAGGGAACTACGTGGACTATATCCTTAATTACACTGTATAGGGCGCATTATCCCTTATAATATCTACATTGATAAATTGGATTCATCTGACACCAAAATGTACTGCACACAACAATATCACGATTCATGTAGTTCTAATGAGCTATACGAAGAAGGGAAAGGGTTAATGAAAATCAGAATCCCAGGTGTGACTTGCACATCAGTGTGACATGTTTAATGTATCTGCATGTTTAATAAAAAGGAGCAGTTGTTATTTTAATCTATATCCGCAACCCCTTGTGATGGTGGACATATCTCCATAGACTACAAGCACACTGCCCACATAGGAGGAGGAGAAACAATGGCTGCCCCCATAAGAACACAAAAAAAATGAAAATATCTGGATTAACCTGCCTCCAAAAAAATAATGAAAGTATATGGAAAAAGTACCAGGATAGAGCTCTATTACACTAGCAGCAAAAAAAAATTTTGGGGTGGACATGCCACTTTAAACTCCATTTCAGTTGCCCGCGGCTGGGTAAATGAGTCTGTAAAACGTTTATGGTAGGGGTCGGAATATGACTTGCAATGGGCTGTACTTGTTATGTTTACTAGGACTAGACTACACGGGACAAGATAAATCGTTTACAAAGTCTGCAACCTTGTAGGGAGGTGTCGATAGACCGGGATATAGAGGTTTTTTTTTAAAGGAACCAATAGTGCTTAAAAAACAACTAAAAATATATTATCCTAGTAAAGGTATAAACTCCTGATGGAAAATTGCTCTAGCTGAATACAGGCGTTTAAAGGTTTTTTTGTGAAACTACAATCAAAGAAAGGATATGTGATAGCCACCTTTTTCAGTGATCATCTGGTGAAATATCATTGCATTCTTTTATTTCTTATAAGTGTTGCCAGTGTGGCAGATACCTTACAAATTTCATTTTGGGTAAAAAAAAAAACAGAACAGCCATTAAGTTAGACCCCCCCAACCACCACACCACCCTTTCCAAAAACCCAGCCCCCCCAACCCAACCCCCAAAAGAGCAGTCCACTCTACTCAATTAACATATCTATCGTACACAAAACAAGTAGTGTACAGAAAACTAAGCAAGACCCTTTGAGGCAGAACATTCCATTAACATTAATTCCTCACGTGAAGAACCTTCACGTTGACTTAACTGAAATGGGCTATCCTCAAGTATAAAGGTCCCTGCCAACTGGCTTTGTAGTTCCCTCTAAAGGGGCCAAAGATTTATTACTGCCTCCAGGAATGATCCGTGAACATCATCAATATTTCCTTAAACCGAATTCCCGTTCTCCTTTGCGACCAACACACCAAGCGTTAAAATGAATAGGCAGACGGGACCTCACAAGCGTATGTCGGTCACAAAGAACAATCCGGTATATAAGGCGGTCTGGAAATAGGAATGTCAAGGATGATCGGAGGGTAAGTATTATCTATGGCACCTTAAGAGGGAATCAGCCAAGGAAGGGGACCCTTTATACTGTAGCCATTCCAGCTAAAGAAAAGTATAAGGTTCTTCATCGTGAGGGCAGTAAGGTTATGGAATTATTTACCATAGTTCTTTGGTTATCATGTCCCCTGACAAAAAGGCCTCGTTTTCTAGAGAGAAAATAAAACATAACGTTGATCATCTCCCTTCTAACCCAAATTTTCCATCTTTATATCATTAAGTGGCACATATCTGTCTCCTTCTGTTGTTTATATGGTTCTGTTGGAATGGAGCCCAAAAACTGCCAGGCCTAAATAGACGAGGCTTTAATGAGGCACAATCAGTGGACAAACTTTAAAACCAGATCCCAATACATAAGAACTCTATTGTGTCTATTTTTAACTGACGGGTTACTTTACCTCCAATTTCTGTTTGATCACGGTCATTCTCTTCCCCATTTTCAGTCGGGTCTTTGCTCCATCTTCTCAATTAAAATCTTATCATGTTGTTCATGACTTTCTGCGATTTCCATCATTTCCTGTAGTTCAGTTTATCTGTCCAGGAATGCTTCTCCCGTTCTGCTAGTTTCTGCCTGTGTTTTTTTTTCTTAAGTATAAAAAAATAAAAAAACCAATGAAGTCAAATAAGCCAGTCACTGTCAGACATGGTTTATACGTGGGTTAACTTCCAGTGTTTGAAAGGTTAAACTAGGCACTTGCCAAAGGAACCTTGGGATTGAAACATGTGTGTGTGGAATAAACACAGTTGGTACAGCTTAGCCTGTTGGTTGTATTGGCTTCTCCCTATCACTCTATGGACATATATGTGTATTGGAGATCTGTGGGGACTCTCTTAATGATGAGGATTGAGGGCCAGCAAAATAATCCAACAGTGTGTTATCTAAAGAGAAACTACATGTTATAGGAGAATCTTTAGTTAGTTAATATCTACAATTGGAGATATGAGAAAACAGGAAAAGCGGATGAGAATGACGGAACATCTCAAGCACTTCAACCACGGTCTCCCATAACTCATCTACAGAGAAGATAGTCTATTTAAAATAGTGGGGGGCAAGCATTAGGAGAAAAGGCCGTTAACCCGCGGCGGCAGTTCGATGACACTCTTAGCCTCAATGACCAAAACTTGATTCAGATAGGTCCCAACAACCTGGCGTCATAGCTTAATGGGACATTCCAGAGAGAAACTTATTGCACAAAGCTTCTTGTACAAGTCAGTCGGATGAGAAAGCCAGTCGGATGACTAGCGAAAGTTTGTCAAGGAATCTACTAAACGTCAATCCAGTTGATCTAACTGGATACAACAGAGACTCCTTTCCAAATGTAATAGTGACTACTATCAACGATGGAGTCTGAGCATAGTCTTTCAATGCATTTTCTTGTTTGACCCCCACCTATTTCTGTTGTGTTCACCTGAATGTTCTTTTTTTCCAGCTCGTCATGGGGGAATCTGCCTTCTGAGAATGGAATCTTCTGTGGCTTTTATGTTGTTGAGAAAGTTCTGCAGCACTTCAAGGCTCTTGTACAGAGACGGGAAAAGAACGAAAAAACATTGTTTTAATTTCTTCATTGGGTTCGTTAAATTCAAAACTGTTCAGTAAGTATGGAAGATGAAGAAGAAGAACATGTTATTACGGTTTCCAATGACCCAGGTAAGAGGGAGGAGCACGTACCTGCTAAAAAATTCGTAAACACCCTAATATTTCTTCAAATTAGTTTTCATTTGCTCTTTTTAAATAAAAAAAAAACACATTGGGTACAATGGTGAAGATACGTATATAGGCTTTGCCCCTAACCAATCCACGGAAAACTGCCTCACTAAAGAACCACCAATTAATCTATTAGTGCTAAATCGAAAGGTCACTACTTTCTGCTCATTCGTCGGACTGTGCCTCGCTGCTTTAATGTTGATCACCCTCACTCTTCAGATACTTTTGGCCTCCGTTAGGTATCAAGGACACTGCACTTTCCCACAAGACGACCAGGGAGCCGGCACAAACTGGGTTGCCAAGTACGCAGACGGACGCGCTAGACCAGCCGAGCGTGGTGAGAGTGTTCGTGGTTTCCACTCTGGAAATCGTCCACCCTTGCCCTCCCTGTGGGGGTCAAACAAGGCTCAGTATTTTTTTGCCAGAGATTTACAGGTAGGGACCTTAAGGCTGTTCTAACTGGATTGGAACATTACTGTCGTTTCAACTGGATGGGACCTTTACGGTCTTGTTCTTTATTCTATGGGACCTGTACACTAAAGCGTTGTAAGTAAAATGGATGGACCTGTACTGTTCGTTCTAACTGGATGGGACTTTCCGTTATGCGTTATTCTAT
>JAACNH010002743.1:0-35704 GCA_019447015.1 Hymenochirus boettgeri
ATCTATCTATCTATCTATCCATATCTGTCTGTCTGTCTATCTATCCACATCTGTCAGTGTGTCTATCTATATCTGTCTGTCTATCCATATCTCTCTGTCTGTCTATTTATCCATATCTGTCTGTCTGTCTATTTATCTATCTATATCTTCGGCATCTATCATCTATCCTCCAATCTTATCTGTCTTTCTGTCTATCTATCCATATCTGTCTGTCTATCTATCCATATTTGTCTATCTACTATCTATTTATCCATATCTGTCTATCTATCCATATCTATCTATCTATGTATCTATCCATATCTGTCTGCCTCATCTATCTATCTATCTATCTATCTATCTATCTATCCATACTGGTCTGTCTATTCTATCTATCATGCCTTGTCTAGTATCTACTCTCATCCTCCATATCCTGTCTATCTATCCATATCTGTCTGTCTATCTATCAATATCTATCTATCAATGGTATGTCTGTCGTGTCCTATTCTATCTATTCTATCATCTATCTATCTATCGATCTATCTATCTATCCATCCATATCGTCTGTCTATCTAATCCATATCGTATCTATCTATCTATCTATCTATCACTTATCATTATCAGCACTCTACTATCTATCTGTCTATCTATCATATCTGTCTGTCTATTATCCATATCCTGTCGTATCTTCTATAGCTGTCTGTCTGGAGGTCTGCTATCTATCTATCTACTATCGATATTGTCTAGCTAATCAATCTGTCTGTCTATCTTATCCATATCGTCTGTCTGTCTATCTATCTATCCATATCTATACTGTTACTCCTATCCTTAGCTGTCTGTCTGGTCTCTCTATCTATCCAATCTATCTGTCTATCTATGCCATATCTGTCTGTCCTGTCTGTCTATCTATCATCTCTATCCCATCTTGTAACTCTATCCATATCTGTTGTCTATCTACCTATCTGTCTGTCTGTCTATCTCTCTATCCTGTCTACTGTCTATCTATCCATATCTGTCTGTCTGTCTCATCTATCTATCCATATCTCTGTCCTATCTATCCATGATCTGTCTGTCCTGTCTGTTCTATCTATCTATATCCATATCATATCTGTCATATATAGTTCCTTTTATTACTATAAGTTTTCTCTTTTTTTCTCATTCATTCTGCCCCGTTGGAATGCATGTGAGCTCTGTGGTGACATTATTACAGGGTTGTGGGTAGTAGAGACAGTGAGTACTGTTCAAGCCTTCCTGTTAACTGCTTTAGGCCCATCCCCCACAGAGAGGAAAAAGGACGTGTGAGCGAGCTACTGATGTGTTTCTATGGCAACAACGATCAGAGTGTAAGATGGGGAGAGAGGAGCAAAACTTTGTGAGTGTGAGAAGAAACTAACACGTTAGTGAGGGGAATGTCAGGGCAAGCAAAAGATGGAGAAGACAGCCAGAAGGAGGAAACAGGATGAAGAATAAGGGTATGAAAGCCTTCATGTGCATGGTGATCCATTGATCATAGAGGAATAGGGTAGTAAAGGAGTCCCTTACCTTCCATGAAACCTTCCAGTCAGAAATAGGATCCAGGTTCCAGTTATTTGCTTGTTGGTATTGATATATTACAACCCAGTTTCCTCACCCTCATGGCCAGAACTGTAGAGAAAAGTATTATGATAATGGGCTTGTATCAGGGGTGTCCTGAGGGTCTATAGAAGACATATTTAACACACAGTGGCAGGCATAATGTTATACTCACCAGGCTAAACCAGCACAATTGTTAATGTAAATAATATTTAGAATTCAGCCTGGTAAAGGCATCGGTTCCAAGACCCAATATTTCAATATCATTTTAAATAATGGGACAATATTAGAAACAGAATATCTTCTCGTAAATTTTCCCAACAAAGTGGTTTAACGAAAAAAACCTAATCAGGGAGATTCAATATATTCTACGTTTAAAATGGTTGCTAGACAAAATGGTTGGAATAACCCTGAATGTTTTGTTTATCAATGCTAAGAAAGTGTTAGTCTGTATCACAGAGACAATGTGTATAGGTATCTGCGAGATAAAGTGGCTTAGTAGTATCTGGAGTAGAAAGTGAGGTAGTAGGTTATCTGGAGAAGTGGTTAGTATGTCATCTACAAGAAAGTGGTTAGTAGGTATCCTACAGAGAAAGTGGTTATTAGTATCTGGAGAAGAAAGTGGTTAGTATAGTCCCACAGAGAAGGTGTATAGAGTATCTGGAGAGAAAGTGGCTATAGGATCTGGAGAGAAAGGGAGAAGTGTTAGTAGCAGGGGCCACTTCTGGGGTTTGTGTCCTGAGCCACAAACTCTTTTAAAATGGCCACCTATGTTTTTCAGGCACGGCGCACAATGCTGTTTTTAAATTGGGTGTGGCTTTTTCGTGGCCATGGTTCTTCAACGTACATACCATAGGAACATGCCATACTTTTTCGTTAGGTTAAAAAGATTTAGCCAGAAGATTTGAAGCCTGCCACCATGTTCAAGGGTAGACTCTTTCAGCAGGGCCTTAACTAAGCTAATAGTCTACAACTAACGTAAACTAACCCAACCAAACAAAATAATTTTTAACAAATCCATATCTTTTTACTACGGAAAATTCTTTTTCTTCTTCACCGGTCAAGGAAAATGGTTCCATCCCCCACTACTGCCTGTCTGTCTGCCTTGTCTTCTCATGCAGGGAGGCCGCCTTGAGACAAATGTCTCCACTCTGCCTAATGGGTAATGTTGGGCCCTGGTTATGTAGGTATCTGGAGAAAGTGTTAGTAGGTATCTACAGAAAGTGTTAGTAGGTATCGGAGGGAAAGTGGTTGAAGGTATCTGGAGGGAAAGTGTTAGTAGGAATCTGAGGGAAGTGTAGTAGGTAGTTAGATAGTGTTCCAGGAGGGCTTATAGGCTGGAGAGAAAGTGGTTAGTAGGTATCTACATCGAGAGAAAGTGTTAGTAGTAATCTGGAGAGAAAGTGGTTAGTAGGTATCTGGAGAGAAAGTGGTTAGTTAGGTATCTACAGAAAAGTGGGGTAGTAGGTATCTGGAGAGAAAGTGGTAGTAGGTACTACATGAAAGTGTTGAGAGGTATCTACAGAGAAACTGGTTAGTAAGGTATCTACAGAGAAAATGGTTTAGTAGGTACTGGAGGGAAAGTGGTTAGTAGGTAGTATCTACAGAGAAAGTGGTTAGTAGGTATCCTGTAGAGAAAGTGGTTAGTACGGTATCTGGATAGAATGTGGTTAGTAGGTATCTGGAGAGAAAGTGTTGTAGGTATATCTACACGAGAAGTGTTTAGTATGTATCGGAGAAAAAAGGTTAGGTTCAGGAGAAGTGTTAGGTACTACAGAGAAAGTGGTTAGTAGGTATCTACAGAGAAGAAAGTGGTTAGTAGGTAGTAAGTGGTTAGATTCTGGAAAAAAGTGGTTAGTAGGTATCTGGAGGAATGTGTTGGAAATGTGGTTAAGTAGGTAATCTGGAGACAAAAGTGGTCAGTAGGTATCTGGAGAGAAAGGGGTTAGTAGGTATCGGAGAGAAAAGTGGTTAGTGGATCTGGAAGAAAGTGGTTAGTTAGGTATCTGGAGAGAAAGTGGTTAGTTAGGTATCTGGAGAGAAAGTGGTTAGTAGGTCTGACATGGGTATCTGGAGAGAAAGTGGTGTAGTAGGTATCTGGAGAGAAAGTGGTTAGTAGGTTATCTGGAGAGAAAGGTTAGTAGGTATCTGAGAAAAAGTGGTTAGTAATGGGGAGTTCTGAAGAGTGTAGTATGTCTGGAGAGAAAGTTTAGTAGTCTTTAGATAAGGTTAGTATATCTGGATAAAAGTGGTTAGTAGGTATCTGGGAGAGAAGGTGTTAGTGGTTAGTAGGTATGGAGAGAACGTGGTTAGTAGGTATCTGAGAAGAAATGTGTTTAGTGTATCTGGAGAGAAAGTGGTTATTAGGTATCTAAAGTGGGTAGTAGTGTAGGCTTTCATCCAGGTCATTGTATATCTGTGTATTCAGTAGATCAACTGGACCAAGTTTAGTTCTTGAAAGACTAGCGAAACGTCTTCAAGAACAATAAAAGAAATCCAGTTGACTTACGAATACACAAGATATGGTAGTTGTATGTGCACAGAAAGTGTTTAGTATGTATCTTAGAGCAAGTGGTTAGTATGTTCTGCAGGGGTTAAGGCGTTAGCGTGTTAAAGTATGTAAAATTGTGATAATGCAGGGAAAGGCTTAAATCAGTGGACATGAAACAGACATGAAATAACACTTAATATCAGTACAAGGCAGTCCACCCCCTACACAAAAATGTATATAGCTCCCACATACAAAACGCTGAGTCCACACTTCCCACCGGCAATCTCGGAACTTTGGATCCTCAACCTGAAATGATTCGTGCTCTTTTCTACGAGCCTATTATAGTTCGGATATCCGAAACGAGGACATTTCGTCCATAAAGTGCCCATACACAGCCGGTTTTGTTACACGTCCTGACGGCTGGCGTTGTACAAACCTTAAGGCCTTGAGGAAAAGTGATTGTGGTATTTTTAGCAGTAAGAGACTGTAGATTATAAATAGGATTAGATAGGACAGAGTAAACTGTGATATGGTGGTTGGAGCCACTGTATGCAGAAATAAGCTCTTCAGGGACAAGTTTTGTATCAGTGACCCCCCTGGCTGCCTCATGTGTGTTAAAAATGAAGGGAGAGGAACCGGTCTGCAGGTAACGGGGCTCTGGTTACCTGTTTCCAAAAACCTTCAGGCCAAGAAGCAGGAATTTGCCAGAAAATATCTTCTAAGTCAGGATTTTCTCCCAATATGCCTGCTAGGTTACCAGCACAATTTATTAATACCATCCAATGCTGTTCCAAGAAGAAAGGGCAGAATTTCCTTTGTAGAGCAGCCTCTGCTGAAATGTAAAGGTCATTTTTTAAACTCACAAAATCTAGAGAATATTTTAAGAGGGAAAATCCAGGATGGCGTAACATGACCCAAATGGTGGATGTTACGTTGTCCGCAATGTAATTCTTTATCGCTAGAGGTCACGTGTACACAGAGAGTGTAAGGCCATTTTTAAACCTCCATGCAGTCATTATTTATTGGTATATATATATTAATTATTATTACATGTCAAGCTTGGGACAGGGCCTACTGAAGTCACCAGAAAGCAGTGGTATTTGTGTACGTTAGTGTAGGCATCAGCACATTTGAGGACTTCCAGGGCAGTGGGGATGTTCAAATTGATCCTGCGTTTGGGGGTAAAACTACGCCAATCCCATCATTCTTACTGAATTACGTTGATTAAAACGTCAACTAAATGTTCACTTGGAACTACCCCCTGAACTGGTTTGTGCATTTCCATTGCACCGAACCCCCCGTTGTACAAACAGGTACACCATGATTTAAAGGACAAACAATACAGATCATCCTACCCGATCATCTACCTTTTCATTAGCCGGGCTAGGCCCTTGCCTTTATGATTGGGCAAGACAGGTTGTAATCCAGTGTAGAAGTGTGCTTGTGGGGTCAATTGGCCTCGGTTTCTCTCTCAGTTGGGGGCCTTGCCTACATGAAGACCCTGACACCTCCTGTTTAGGGTTGGGTTTAGGCACAATTCTTGTGAATAGCCCCGCTAGAGGAACCAGTTTGGGTCCTGATGGTTTGAGAGTCTCCATTGAATAGAAGGGGGTGTCCTGACCCCACTTCCCACTGTCCCTTCATGTCTGACTGCGCATTGCTCGCTATAGATGTGTGCAGATGCAGTGCTAAAATCAGCTGACTAGGCCCATATTCCAGCGCGAGATTTTGGTACTGGCCACGTAGCTAACTTAAAATGGAACTTATCTCATGCGTCATCTAGCGACATGTGGAAGAAATTTAAATAATAAACCAGAATCAGGTCACCTCTGATCTCTCATCCCCTGTACCAGATTCATTGAAGATGCAGGTCACACACCACCCTAATCCCAGTGCCATTTAATCCAGAGGAAATTAATCAAGTTCTTTTACATCCTGTTCCTTTAATGTCAGGAGACTAGCCTGGGGTTACCCGATTTTGCTATGTGCCAGTGACCCTCGCCCCCCATCTAAGGTTGACACCCGTATCCCAATAAACTGATCACATATACAACCATCATTCTTAAACGTGTTCAGTATTTCATTAGAAGCATTATACAGTCTGTATTGAATATAAATTACATGGACCTCCAATCTACTTAACTAACTGAAACCGTGGTTTGTAATACTGTAAGTAACCACTACATCTGTAACCATAACTAAATAATTGACGTACGCCTAACACGGACCAGACCATACATTCAGGTAACCCCTACTAAGTAAGATCCCGTCAGTACACCTACACCTACATTGTAACAGGTAAACCCGCCTAACTACTGTAAGAAAATCCGTCATTACACTAAACATTACACTTGTAACAGGTACCCCCACCTACACTATTCTGTAAGATCCGTCATTACACCTAACATTACTTTACAGGACCCACCTACACGCTACTGTAAGATCCTCAGTACACTAACTTACCATTGTAACACAGGTAACCCCCCACACACTACTGTAGATCCGTCCGTACAACCTAACATTACATTGTAACAGGTAACCCCACCTAAATTACTGTAACGATCACTCAGTACACCTAACATTACATGGTAACAGGTAACCCCACCTACACTACAAGTAGATCCGGCAGTACAACCCGTAACATTAATGTAACACCGGTAACCCCACCTACATACTGTAAGACTTCGTCAGGTACAACCTAAAATACATTGTACAGAACCCCACCTACATCTCTGTAAGATCTTCAGTACACCTAACTTCAGTGTAAACAGGTACCCACCTACACTACTGTCACAGACCGTAGTCCCATCACCTAACACTTACATTGTCACAGGTACACCACCACATTACTGTAGATCCGTCAGTACCATCCTAACATTATGGACAGGTAACCCACATTTTATGTAAACGGTAGAATCACGTAACAGAACCCCACCTACATACTGTAAGATCCGTCAGTTACACCTAATTATGTGTACCATAACTACTGAAAGTCCTTCGTACATACTGACGGGACGTAACCCCGCCTACCATTACTGTAAGATCGTCACGTACACCCTAACATTAACATGAACAGGTAAACCCCGACCTACATTACTGTAAGATCCGTCAGTACAACTCAACATTCATGGTAACAGGTAACCCACCTCACACTGTAAGTCCCGTCAGTACACCTAACATTAATTGTAACAGGTAACCCGCCCTACACTACTGTAGATCCTTCAGTCACCTAACATTAACTTGTGGTAACAGGTAACCCCCGCTACATAACTGTAAGAATCCGTCACGTACACACTAACATTTACATTTGTAACAGGTAACCCCGCCTAATACGTGAAGTATCCGTCCAGTACCACCTACATTACATTTGTAACAGAGTACCCCACCTACACTACGGTAAGATCCGTCAGTACACCTAACATTACATTGGTTAACAGGTAACCCCAGCCCTACACTATGTACGATCCGCAGTACAACCTAACATTACATTGTTACGGTAACCCCCACCTACCTAATGTATCCGTCAGTACACCTAACCTAATTGTAACAGGTAACCCCGCTCACTACCAGATCGTAGTACATAACATACTGTCAGGTAACCCCTTGACACTAGGATTCTGCAGCTCAGACATTGGTAACAGGTACCCACCTACACTACGTAAGAATCCGTCAGTAACAACACTAACATTCATTGTAAACAGTAACACCCACACTACACTAATGTAGAATCCGCAGTACACTAAACATATACATTGAACAGGTAAACCCCGCCTTACACTCGTAACGATCCGTCATACACCCTAACATTAATTGTAAACAGGTAACCCCGCTCTACACTCGTAAGATCCCGTCAACACCTAAACCTTACATTGTAAGGAACCCACTATAGTACGTCAACCCCAGTCGTACCCACTAACCGGATGAATCGTCAGTACACACTAACATTTAATTGTAACAGGTAAACCCCCCTACACTATGTAAGATCCGTCAGTACACCTAAACATTGACATTGTAACTAGGTAACCCCACGTACACACTGTAAGATCCGTCAGTACCCTAACGTACTTGTAACAGTACCCACGCTACACTACTGTATGATTCTCAGTACACACTAACATAATTGGTACAGGTAAACCCCAGCCTACACTACCGTTAAAGATCCGTCAGTACACCTAACATTACAATTGTAACAGGTAACCCCACCTCATACTGATAGATCCAGTCAGGACCCTAACATTCATTGTAACAGGTAAACCCCACTACATACGTAAGATCCGTCAGTACACCTAACATTACTGTAACAGGTAACCCCACCTACACTACCGGTAAGATCCATCAGTCACCAACATACCTTGTAACAGGTAACCCGCACCTACACTACTGTAAGATCCTCAGTAACCACCTAACTTCTTGGTAACAGGTAACCCCACCTACACTACTGTAAGAATCCTCAGTACCCAACATTACTGTAACAGGTAAACCCAGCCTACACTACCTGAAGATCGTCAGTTACACCTAACATTACATTGTAACAGGTACCCCCACCTACACTTACTGTAAGATTCCTCCAGTACACCTAACATTACATGTAAAGGTAACCCCACTACATATCTGTAAGATCCGTCAGTACACACTAACATATTACATTGTAAACAGGTAACCCCCCTACATATACGTAAGATCCGTCAGTACACCTAACATAACATGTAACAGGTAACCCCACCTACAACTACTGTAGAACCTTCAGTACACATAACATTACATTGAACAGTAACCCCGCCTACATTCTCTGTAAGATCCGATCAGTACACACTAACACTTACTTGTTACAGCGGTAACCCGCCGCCTACAACTACTGATAACGATCCGTCAGTACACACCTAACATACACTTGTAACAGGACCCCGCCTCACATACTTAAGATTCCGTCAGTTACACTCTAACATTACATTGTAAACAGGTAACCCCAGCCTACATTATGTAAGATCCCTCAGTACAACCTAACATTACATTATACAGGTAACCCCCCTAAACTACTTAAGATCCGTCAGACACACTAACATTACATTGTACAGGTAACCCGCCTACACTACTCGTAAGATCCTTCAGTACAACCTCAAACATTACATTGTACAGGATAACCCACCGCCTACTACTGTAAGATCCGTCAGTACACCTAACATTACATTTGTAACCGTAACCCGCCTACAACACTACTGTAAGATCCTCAGTACACCTAACAGTACATGTAACAGGTAAACCCGCCTACACTACTGTAAGATCCGTCAGTACAACCCTAACTTACATGTACAGTGTAACCCAGTGTAAAATCGTCCAGTACACCTAAATCATTTGGAAGTACCCCACACTACGTCAAGATCCATCAGTACACCTAAATTACAGTAACAGTGAACCCGCCTACACTACTGTAAGATCAGTCCGTCACCATAACATTACTGTAACAGTTAACCCCGCCTACACTACGTGATCTCGTCATACACCAACATTACATTGTAACACGGTACCCCACCTACCACTGCTAAATTCCGTCAGTACACCTAACCATTAAATTGTAACAGGTAACCCCCGCCTACACTAGGTAAGATCCTCAGTAAAACCCACCATTACATTGTAACAGGTAACCCCGCCTACACTACTGTAAGACCATCAGTATTGTTCAAAAACCCTAATCATGTCACTGGTAACAGGTAACCCAACTACACTAACTGTAAGATGCCCGTCAGTAACACCTACACTTTTACATTGTACAGGTAACCCCACCTACCTACTGTAAGAACGCATCAGTACACCTAAACATACTTGTACAGGTACCCCCAACCTACACTACGTGTAAGATCCAGTTCAGAACACTACATTACATGTAACAGGTAACCAACCACCGCCCGCCTACACTACCGTAAGATCAGTCAGTACACTAACATTACATTGTAACAGTGTAAAACCCCCACACTACTGTAAATCCGTCAGCTACACCTAACATTACATTGAACAGGTAACCCCACTACACTACTGGTAAGATCCACAGTACACCTAACATTAGTATGTGAAAGTAACCACAGCTCGACACTAGTTAAGATCCGTCAGTACACCTAATTACTTGAACATACCCCTCTACTGAAGTTTCAACAAAAACATGTAACCCCCCCTACACTACTGTAAGAATCCGTCAGTAAAACATACTTTACCCGACCCACTACTACGAATCTAGTACCTATTATTGTAACAGGTACCCAACTCACTACTGTAAGATCGGTCAGTTACACCTAATCATTACATTGTAAACAGGTAACCCCGCCTACCACTACTGTAAGATCAGTCAGTACCACTAAATCAACACAGTGTAATTGTCTACAGGTACACCCCCACTACACTACTGTAACGATCCGTCAGTACACTAACATTACATTGTAACAGGTAACCCCAGGCCTACGATACTGTAATCCTCAGTAAACCTAACGTACATTGTACCAGGTAACACCACCTACATACTGTAAGATCCGTCAGTAATCCTAAACATTACTTGCTAACCAGGTAACCCCACTACACTACTTAAGATCCGTCAGTACACACAACATACAGACACATAAACAGAAACTAAACCAAACCCACACTAAACACTACTAAATACCATCATACCCTAAACATTACATTGTACAGGTACCCCACATCCTACCTACTTAGTCCTCAGTACACCTAACATTACATTGTAACACCGGTAACCCCAGCCTACATACTGTAGACCTCAGTAACACCTAAACTTATCATTGTACAGGTAACCCAGCCTACACTACCTGTAAGATCCGTCATACACCTAACATACTTGTAAAGGTTAACCCCACCTACACTACTGTAAGATCCGTCAGATACCCTACATCGTACGCTTGTCACAGGAAACCCACCTACATCTACTGAAGATCCGTAGTCATACACCTAACATTACATTGTAAACAGACCCACACTACACTACTGAAGATCCGTAGACACCTAACATTACATTGTAACAGGTAACCCCACCTACACACTGTAAGATCCGTCAGTACACCCTAACATTACATTGTAACAGGTAAACCCCACCTACACTACTGTAAGATCCGTCAGTACACCTAACATTACATTGTAACAGGTAACCCCACCTACACTACTGTAGATCCGTCAAGTTACACACCTACCATTACATTGTACAGGTAACCCTCCGGCCTACATTACTGTAAGATCCATCAGTACACCTACATTACCTTGTAATCGCGGTAACCGCAGCCTCGATCACTCAACTTGTCTGTATAGCCGTCAGTACACCGAACTATTTACAGGGGACCAGGACCAGCCGACACGACGGGAAGAAGCCATGGCCGTCGCTGGGTGGGTGCTCTTTCTTAACGCTATATGTGTTTTGCTTCGTCGGGGGTGGGTATTCACAGGGGGACTGCGCCGCGACAGAGGGAGAGAGCCAGCAGACACCGAAAAGGACAGGGGAACGGGACCCAGCCGACACGACGCACCGGCAGAAAGTGCTTTTGTTGGTATCGCCAGGGGTGGACGGGGACTCCCCCCCGGTACACGACGTGTGTGTAAGGAGCCGGGGCATTACGAGTGGTCACCCGGACCAGGACAGGGACAGGGGGGGGGGGGGGGTTTGGAGGTGGGTGTGGGCTCAGGCCACCGACACGACGGGAAGAGCCGGCAGGACACCGGTCTATCGGTGTCTGGAGTGTGTGTGTGTGTTTGGAACAGGGGGGGGAAGCCCCCAGACACGACCGGAAAGCCGCGGGACAACCGAACAGGACAGGGCAGAACCCACCGCCGACGGGAAGCCGCAACACCCACAGGACAGGGAACAGGACCCCACCGACCGAAACGGAAAAGCGGCAGGGACCCGACAGGCAGGGAACGAACCCCACCGACACACGGGGGAAAGCCAGCAGGAACAACCGAACGGACAGGGGGAAACAGAGGAACCCCCACCGACCGCGGGGAAAGAGCCGGCAGGAACCGACAGGACAGGGGGAACAGGGAACCCCCCACACGACGGGAAGAGCCGGCAGGACACCGAACAGGACAGAGGGAACAGGGAACCAACCCCCCGACAACGACGGGACAGATCCGCAGGAAACACCGAACAGGACGGGGACCGGAACCCCCGCCGACCCGCCGGGAAGAGCCCGGCAGTCCACCGAACAGTACAGGGGACCAGACCCCCACCGACCGACGGGTACGGAGCCGGCAGGACCACCGAACAGGACAGGGGAACAGGGAAACCCCTCTACACACGACATCCGGCAGGACAAACGAACAGGACAGGGGAACAGGAACCCCACCTACACTACTGTAAGAGCCGTCAGTACACTACCTAACATTACATTGTAACAGGTAGCCCCGCCTCACTACTGGATGTTCCCATCACACAACCAGTACATAACTTGTTACCAGTTGTCCTGTGTATATAACTGGAAGGTTCGTCATTCATCACAGGTAGCTCTGCCATACTTCCAGGTTTCTGCTTCATTTTGGTTGCATCATGATGGTTACATCCATTGCAATGACCTATGGCAAGCCTCATTGAGCTTCAGAGGAGTAAGCAACCAGCGAGGAGCACTGAAGAAGAACAGTAAATTGAGAAGTAGTATAAGGAGGATTTTGTAGAGGTGGGTAAGGTAGTATAAAGACTTTAGGGTTTTGGGGGGGGTTTTTTTTATCCATTCCCATTAACTGCAATTCCTAGGCAAGTGTTTCCGTAAAGGAAAACTCAAGTGGTTTAGGTCCTTATTCTGAGAGGGTGGTTTTGAAAAGTTTTTGTGCCTTTGAAATGGGTGACTAAGACCAAAATCACACATTCACCCACATTAAATAATCTTGAGTTCAATCATTCTAGGGATACGTAGTCCATCTTCCAAAGCCATACTCACTGTGATACGTCCCCTGGTGCCCCGGCTACGATTTGGTGAATGTGCTTTTGCTTGTCAGATTTTAATCCTCTCTTGTGTTTCACCAATCCACATTATAAAACCGCTAGCTTTCATTCGCCCAATCTCCCATTAGTAGCCGCACTGGTTTTCTGGAATAGTCCCTGTGTCTTCTCTAAGGGAAACTCACGTTTCATTAATTGGAGTTTCCTCTGGACTCTTTGCTAATGGCTTCCCAATTAACCCTTCTACCAGATAGATACGAGAGTATTTTATTAGCACCAGCAAGGGAATAGGGCTATTGAAAATTACCCAGGTTTAAAGAAACACACAGTGAAGTAATATTTGTTGATGTTGGTGGGGTAGGTACTATTTTACAGTTATAGCAGTAGTATTTGCGGTTTTGAATAAAGACATAGGTCCACCCAGTCCACCCCTCTATCAATATCCCTCATTTCCTGTCCCTACCTGTTGATCCAGAGGAAGGCAAAAAAACCCCACCAAATCTTTATGAAGGGGGCAAAAATTCCTTCCGGACCCCAAGTGGGCAAATCGGATTTCCCTTGATCACTCCTACTTTATGTATCAATACCAGTAACGATTTAACATTTTCCCCTTATTTGCAGAAACTCATCCAGCTTTTATTAAACTGACCAATGAACTGCTAACAACGTCCACTGGAAGACCGTTTCCATAGCTTTAACCGTTCTCACGTGACAAAACCCTTTCCCAACTCTACTTTATTTCATGTATCAATCCCAGTATTGTAACCTTCCTTGTTTAGAAACCCATCAGCTTTTTATTAACTGACCAATAACCTGCCATAACAACGTCACTTGGAATACAGTTTCCATACGTTTAACCGTTCTCCAGTGAAACCCTTCCCAACTCTACTTTAATTATCAATAAACCCAGTAACTTGTAACATTCCTTGGTTTGTAAAACTCCTCCAGCTTTTATTAAACTGACGCAATGAACCTGCCATAACACGTCCCTTGGAAGACAGTTCCATAGCTTTTAATCGTCTCACAGTGGACAAACGCCTTTCCCAACTCTACTTTCTGTAAGTCAATCCAGTAAACTCTTGTAACATTCCTTGTTTGTAGAAACTCATCCAGCTTTTTATTAAAAACTGACCAAGAAACCTGCCATAAACCTTCCACTGGAAGACAGTTCCATAGCTTTACCGTTCTCAACTTTCCAAACCCTTTCCCACTCTCTTTAAAGTATCCATACCATAACTGTAACATTCTTGTTTGTAGAAACCATCCAGCGTTTTATTAAACTTACCAATGAACCTGCGCCATAACAACTCCACTGGAATACAGTTCCATAGCTTTATAAACCGTTTCTCACAGTGAAAACCTTTCCCAACTCTACTTTATTTATCAATACCAGTACTTGTAACATCCTTGTTTGAGAAAACTCATCCATCTTTTTATTAACAACTGAACCAATGAACCTGCCATAGACAACTTCCACTGATACCGTTCTCATAGCTTAACCGTTCTCAACAGTGAAAACCCTTTCCCACTCTACTTTAATGTATCAATCCCAGTAACTTGTAACATTCCTTGTTTGTAGAAACTCATCCGCTTTTTTTATTAAACTGACCATGACCTGCATACAACGGATCCACTGGAAACAGTTCCATAGCTTTTAAATCGTTTCTCACAGTGACAAACCTTTCCCAACTCTACTTTATGTATCAATCCAGTAACTTGGAACCTTTCTGTTTGTAGAACTCATCCCGCTGTTTTTTTATTAAACCTGACCAATGAACCTGCCATACAACGTCCACTGGAAGACAGTTCCATAAGCTTTAACCGTTCTCAATGAAAACCTTTCCCAACATCTAACTTTAGTATCAATACCAGTAACTTTTAACATTCCTTGTTGTAGAAACTCATTCAGCTTTTTCATAAACTGACCAATGAAACTCATAAACAACCGTCCACTGAAGACATTTCCATACTTTTAAACCGTTTCTCACAGTGACAACCCTTTTCCCAACTCCCTTTATGTAATCCATCCAGTAACTTGTAACCTTCTTGTTGTAGAACTCATCCAGCTTTTTATTAAACTGACCAATGAACCTGCCATAAACAACGTCACTTTAAGACAGTTCCATAGCTTACCGTTCTCACATGAAATAAACCCTTTTCCCCAACTCTACTTTATGTATCAATACCAGTAACTTGTAACCTTCCTGTTGTAGAAACTCTCCGCTTTTATTAAACGGACCAATGAACCTGCCATAACGTCCCACTGGAAGACAGTTCCATAGCTTTTATTCCGTTCTCACAGTGACAAACCCTTTCCCACTCCTACTTTATGATCAATACCAGTAACTTGTAACAGATTCCTTGTTTGTAGAAACTCATCATCCAGCTTTTATTTAAACTGACCAATGACCTGCCATACAGTCCACTGGAAGACAGTTCCATAGCTTAACCGTTCTCAAGTGACCAACCCTTTCCACAACTTGAAGCCTACCTTTTATCTCAAGTCTTAAGGGACTTTCCACGTGTCCTCACATGTTCTACTATTGGTGAACAATGCCCCAGATAGTTTATTGTTAAATGGCCCGTTAATGTCTTTATACACTTAAATCCTATCCCCGACTCAAGCCTTTTTCGTCCAGCGTACATAATTTTAACTTTTCCAGTTCTGTCTTCATATTCAGATACAGGGATGGTATAAAGTGCTGTATGAGCTCCCATTAAAGAAATCATTTACGGCTGGTTTTCTGGAGGTAGAAACAATAAGAGGTTATCTACTGATGGATGTCTTGACAATGCAACAGAGAGGTTTAAATAAATCAGGACGGAGAACCAACGTGAACTCTCGTAGACCTTTAGTACATCGCCAAGCATAGTGGGGCTTTATGCTGTACATCCGTACATGAGCACGAAAAGATTTAGTAGGAAATCTATATTCACATAATGTGCTTGTCTTTCTCAGATGTTTCATTTGTTTTAAATAATCCCTGCCTCCTTTATTCATTTCCTTTCATAGAATCACAAATTAATAATTCCATTTTTTAATCTAAAGAGATTGTCTCAACCTTTAGTTTTCCCTGCTTTTTTTTATAAATCCCTTTCTTTCTGAAAACGAAAAATATAGTGAAAACAGAAAAAAATCACATACAGTGTTAATAATTCAGCCCTAGCAACATGATTTTATGTACCTATATTAAGTTATCTGGGCAACCTGTTGGCTGGATAACCATACTAGGACCCATGCCTCTGGGACCACCAGGGCAACAAGAATACGGAGGTGGACATGACTCATTCTGGAGTAAACCAAGACGCAAACCGGGAGATACATGAAGTGTACATACTCATCTGGAGTAAAACCAGATCAAACAAAGATACATGAAGTGTACAATACTCATCTGGGATAAACCAAGACCAAACAAAGATTCATTAAGTTACAATACTCATCGAGACCCAAGCCAAACCAAGAGACATGAAGTGTACAATACCCACTCTGGAGTAAACCAAGACCAAAACAGATATACAGAAGTATACAATACTCATCTGGAGTAAACCAGACCAAACAGAGATACAGTAAGTGTACAAACTCATCTGGGTAACCAAGACCAAACAAGATACAGGAGTATACCATCTCATCTGGAGTAAACCAAGACCAAACAGAGATAAGGAAGTGTTCACTACTCATCTGGAGTAAACAACAAGGCCAAACAAGATACATGAAGTATACAATACTCATCTGAGTAAACCAAGATCAACCAAAGAGACCTTAGTGTCAATACTCCATCATCTGAAATACACCAAGACCAAACAAAGATTTCATGAAGTGTACATACTCATCTGGATTAACAGGCCAAACAAGATCACCGGAAGTGTTAACAATACTTCATCTGGAGTAAACAAGACCAAACAGAGATACAACGGAAGTATCAATACTATATCTGAGGAAACCAAGACCAACCGAGATTCCTGGTGGGGGTTTTTCCATTCTCTCTGGATAACCAAGACAAACAGATATCATGAAGTGTACAATACTCATCTGAGTAACCCAGGCAAACCAGATACAGGAAGTGTACAATACTCATCTGGAGTAAAACCACGACCAAATAGAGATACAGGAAGTGGAACATACTCTCTGGAGTAAACCAAGGCCAAACAGATATACAGGAGTGTCATACTCATCTTGATTAAACAAGACAAACATGAGATACAGGGAGTGTACCTACTTCATCGGAGTAACCACGACCAACAGAGATAAGGAAGTGTACCTACTCATCTGGAGTCAACCAAGGCCAAACAGAGATACCGGAAGTGGTCAATACTCCTCTGGAGTAAACCAAGCCAAACAGATATAACAGGAAGTGTTCAATACTCCTCTGGAGAAAACCAAGCAAACAGATTACAGGAGTGTTCATATACTCATCTGGATAAACCAAATCCCAAACAAGATAAGTAAGTTCATACTTATCTAACGTAGACAGAGCCAGAGGATAAAGGTAGTGTACCATACATACTGTGTACACCACGGCCAAAGAAAACAGAGGAATGTACCATATTTATCACATTTATATTAAATCTATTCAGTGATGGCATTGCTTTGGTATTGGCAGGTGGATCTTGAGTGTAAATGTGGTCCACCCCAGGATTTTCCGGTAAACACAGGGCAACTACCGGTATTAACAGAAACATGTTCAACAACCACTGTGGAAATCCATAGCAAATTTAGAGTAGCCACTACTTAAAACGTAAAATGTCTTTCTGTTCTGAAAGTTTGTTATGATCGTAGGAGGATGTCCAGCAGTGTTCGCCCTAGGGTCTTCTAGCCGGGCGCCCACCCCCCCCCCCACCCCCGGCTACTTTTTCAATGCCACCCGGCTGGAAAAATTGCTTGGAGAACACTTGTGATTTAAGAATTTAGAAGTAGGTTTTAAATAGGTGCCATAGGTCAGTAAAACTCCCTCCAATAACTGCTCCATATCCTGACCCCTTTTTTACGCTGCAATAATGTTTTGGCACGTTAACTAGATTTTTCCACGATCGCCAAGGCCACAAAAGGGTGTCACATGTGCTTGTGCTGCATGGTACTGGGTTTACCTGCATATTTTTCAGGAACTAACTCCCTGCATTCTACCACCATGGAATGCTGGGAGTTATGTTTTTCAAACATTAAGTGGGACAGAGTTGACATCCCTGACCTATATCATGAGCTGATGCAGTGCACATTTTTCCCTACCACCAATTTTCCCCCGTCCTACCCCACCCGGCTACTGTTTCATGCCACCCGGCTACTTTTTCATGCCACCCGCAGGAAAAAAATTCGGGGAGAACACTGTCATCTACTCTCGTTCATTTCCCCATTTCCAAACATGTTATTTGTAATTCTACCATAAAAATACTGCACGCTTATATTTCACGTCAAACAACTTCCGGGATGGATCGAGGTTTGAAACAGAGCACGATTTGGGGGTTCAGGGTTACTTCAAACTCTATGCATCTGAAGTTAGAACCAACGTTACACCCTTTCTGCTTCAGCCCCTAAATGACAATTCAAAATGGTAACCATGGTTAGAATAAACAAAAAAAACCCAGTTAACCCAAAAAGAATGTACCCCAATGCTGTTTTATAGAATTTCCCCTAACGATCGGATCCATCCTCTGCTCTTGGCTGCCACATCTACAAATAAACCCAACAATAGGGTGCATCCATTAAATCAACTGGCGAAGATCATCTCCAGGAACTAGGAGAAATATATGAGAGACGCAGTACTCTTACCTGAGTAAAGTCACACAACCGATGTAATTGTAACCACTGTAATTTGGTTTTTACAATCTATGAACTCCTTGCTTACTGTGGCTGTGCAGTATTGTGAGATCCTGAGAGACCCATCTGCGTCATCTTGCCCTCAACGATTTGTATTGTACTTAGCCTACCATTGCAGGACTTTTTAATGCTGGCCATTGAAAGTTAACGCGGTTTGCACTGCGCCAAGAGTAGGTTAGCATTTCCTGCGTAATTGCACCGGTCGAACCAATACAGCTCTCTGTAACATGGCAATGTTTAAATGGTTTAAACTGAGGCTGCTCCACAATTGGATCCATATAGCCATGGTTAACACTGTTGAGACACAGAAATACTTTGACTATTCTTGACAAAGTATTAAGCGCTCGCCCTTCTGATGTCTGTTTTGTGTTGCCTGCTTTTGTAACAAACACATGCCAGCAATGAACGTCCAAAGTTTATTGGATCCTACAAAATGTAATAAAGGAGGGCTGCTTGCATAAAATACCACTAAGAAATGTATTATTACAGTTATGTAGTACCAGGTTTTATCTATTTACCTATGGGGATTTACTCCTGATTGTAGTAGATGCATCATGTTGGAATTTATTCCATTTATTCAATAAAAGGTGAATAGGTAAATAGAGGAATGGGAAGTGCCAATCACCACCTGCAAATGTACAGTACACTACACCTCAGTCCATTCTCAGTATATAAATGTAATCTAGGGATATAATACGGTACACTCACAGTCATTCTTCTCAGTATCTAAAGTAATCTAGGGTAATATACGGTAACACCTACCAGTCCATTCTCAGTATTAAATGTATCTGGGGATATATACGGTACACCGAGGGTCATTCTCAAGTATATAAAATATAATCTGGGGATATATACGACACCGAACGTCATTCTCAGTATATAAATGTAATCTGGGGATATATCGGTACAACACGCCGATAGTCCATTCATAGTAATCAAATGTAATCTAGGGATTATACGGTACACCTACGTCATTCTCAGTATTAAATTTAATCTGGGGGATAAATACGTTAATACCTACAGTCATTCCATTATATAAATGTCATCTGGGGATATATAACGTAACCCTACGGTCCATTCTCAGTAGATAAATGGAATCCTGGGGATATATAGGTAACACCTACGGTCATGTCTCCAAGTTATATAAAATGTAATCGGGGGATATATACGGTACACTACAGTTCATTCTCAGAACTATAAATGTTATCCTGGGGATAATACGGTACACCTACGGTCCATTCTCAGTATATAAATGTAATCTGGGGGAATATATAACAGGTACACCTACTTTCATTCTCTCATTATATAAATTCATCTAGGATATATACGGCACACCTACAGTCATTCACCAGTATATAAAGTAATCGGGGATATATACGGTACACCTACAGTCATTCTACATGTATATAAATGTAAATCTAGGGATCTATACGGTACACCCTACAGTCATTCTCAGTATTAAATTGTAATCTAGATATATAAGGTACCCTACGGTTATTCTCATATCTAAATATATGTAGAAATATATAACGGTACACCTACGGTCATTCTCATAATAAATTGATTTGGTAAGCTGGAGGCATTGAGATGCATGGTCAGAAACCTTTATAGAATTCCATTAAAAGGAGAATTCCCATTGTTACCACCATAGAATGGATAACAGAATCTGCACTCCTTGAATTCTCTTTTATTTAAAACTTTTCTGCTTTTTGGTGTTTTTTCAATACTGTTTTGGACATCCAACTTTCACGATTCTAACACAACAGGACAGAACTATACAGGCACGTCCGGACATGACGGACAATGACCAATAATACATAATTATTTTTACGATCTTCATTTTGATCCAGGACCTGTCTAAGGACAAGGTCGATTGTTTCTTTTTAGATTTTCACCGGATCTGAGTAAAAGGAAATAAATAGAGTGAGAGACTAGAAAAAAGAGCCCATAAACCTTCATTTTGATGTTAAGGGGAAAGTATAAGTCAATATAAAGCAATTTCCCATAAAAGGCAATATTCTTAAAGTCGAAGTATCCCGAATTAGCGCATAGATTACCAAGCTGTACATTCATCTACTCTATGACAACGACGTCCGGGGGGCGTTTACATGTTACTCACGGTGTAAATGACAGATACTGAACATATTTATGACGGGCCTTTATTTTAATGGTGGAACCCCAAATACATGACGTTCAGGTGTAACGAATTATTATTATTATTGCGTCAAATTGGCCATTTTTGTACACCCACAAGTACATGTAATACTAGAGGTCAGTAGAGGACAAATATGTTTGTCGAGAAGCTAAAATAAACTAGCCGTAAGCCAGAGGGGGTAACTGACCATTGCCATATAGAATTTTGGGATTTTCTTTCACTTATTAACCATCTGCCAAGGTTTAGTGCTAGTTCCATAGCTCTTACATGCTATTTATCCCACTTCTTTTCAGGATCGCATGGCTCCCCATTCGACTTGCTGGAATAGGTGTTTTGTTTTCCCTACCAGCTCCTAAGGAACAACTTCCAGCATGATACTGAACAGTAGAAAAACAAAAGAAACAAATTATAAAATCTGACAACCTCCAGAGACCTGGCCTAAGCAGATAGACTGTGTATATTTACAGAGGAGCCCCCTGTCCCGCTACAGACTGTGTAATATTTACAGTAGGACCCCTGTCCCCCATACAACTGGTGTGATTTATCAGGAGGGAGCCCCCTGTCCCCCATACAGACTGTGTATATTTTTTACGGAGAACCCTGTCCCCCCCATCGACTGTGTATATTTACAGGAGGAGCCCTGTCCCCATACAGACTGTGTATATTTCAGCGTCAGAGCCCCTGTCCCCCATACATACTTTGTAATTTACAGGGGAGCCCCGGTCCGCCCATACAGACTGTGTAATATTTTCCGGGAGGAGCACCTGTCCCCCATACAGACTGTGTATATTTACAGGAGGGATCCCCTGTCCCCCATACAGACTGTGTAATATTTACCGGAGAACCCCTGTCCCCCATACAGACTGTGTATATTACAGGGGAGCCCCTGTCCCCCTACGACTGTGTATATTACAGGAGGAGCCCCCTTCCTCCATACGACTGTGGTATATTTACCGGAGGAACCCCCTGTCCCCATACAACTGTGTCTATTTACCGGGAGGAACACCTGTCCCCCTACAGACTGTGTATATTTACAGGAGGAACCCTGTCCCCATACAGACTGGGGTATATTACAGGAGAACCCCTGTCCCCCATACAGACTGTGTATATTTATACAGGAGAGCCCCTGTCCCCCATACGCTGTGTATATTTACAGGACGAACCCCTGTCCCCCATACATACTGTGTATATTTTAACAGGAGGAACCCCTGTCCCCATACAGCTGTTTATATTTACAGGAGGCGCCCCTGTCCCCCCCATACAGACCTGTGTATATTTACATGAGGAACCCCTGTCCCCCATACAGACTGTGTAAATTTACAGGAGGAGCCCTGTCCCCCATACAACTGTTATTGTACCGCAGGATCCCGTCCCCATACACCTTCTATTTTACGGAGCCCCTGTCCCTCCCCCATACAGACTGTTGTTATTTACAGGAGGAGCACCCTGTCCACCAACAGGACTTGTATATTTACGGAGGAGCCCCTGTCCCCATACAACTGTGTATATTTACTACAGGAGGAGCCCCTGTCCCCCATACGAACTGTGTATATTTACAGGAGGAGCCCCTGTCCCCCATACAACTGTGCATATTACAGGAGGAGGCCACGTCCCCCCATAACAGACTGTGATATTACAGAGGAGCCCTGTCCCCCATACTGACTGTGTATTTTAACAGGATAGCCCCCTTTCGGCCCCATACAGACTGTGTATATTGACAGTATGAGCCCCTTCCCCCTCCGCTGTGTAATAGTTTTAAGGATGAGCCCCTGTCCCCATACAGAACTGTGTATATTTACAGAAACGAGCCCCCCTGTCCCCATACAGACTGTGGTTATCTTTACAGGAGAGTCCCTGTCCCCTCCCCCCATACGACTGTGTATATTTACAGGAGGAGCCCTGTTCCCTCATACAGACGTGTTATTTACAGTGGAGCCCCGTCCCCCATACAGACTGTTTATTTACAGGATGACCCCTGTCCCCATACAGACTGTTAATTTACAGGAGGAGCCCCTGTCCCCCATACAGACTGTGTATATTACAGGAGAGCCCCTGTCCCCCATACAGACTGTGTATATTTACAGGAGGAGCCCCTGTCCCCCATACAGACTGTGTATATTACAGGAGGAGCCCCTGTCCCCCCATACAGACTGTGTTATATTTACAGGAGGAGCCCCTGTCCCCCATACAGACTGTGTATATTTACAGGAGAGCCCCTTTCCCCATACAGACCTGTGTCTATGTACAGGAGGAGCCCCTGTCCCCATACAGACTGTGTATAATTTACAGAGAGCCCTGTCCCCAACAGACTGTGTATATTTACAGTAGGGAGTCCTGTTCCCCCATACAACTGTTGTATATTTACAGGATTAGCCCCTGTCCCCCATACAGAACTGTGTATATTTACGGAGGAGCCCCCTGTCCCCATACAGACTGTGTACTTTTTACAGGAGAGCCCCTGTCCCCCCATCAGACTGTGGTATATTTACGGAGGAGCCCATGTCCCCCCCCTCAGCTGTGTATTTTACAGGAGAGCCCCTGTCCCCATACAGACTGTGTATATTTACATGTAGGAGCCCTGTCCCCCATACAGGACTGTGTATAGTTACAGGATGAGCCCTGTCCCTCATACGACTGTTTATTATTTACAGGAGGAAGCCCTGTCCCCCATAACATAGGTTCTGTGTATATTTACAGAGGGCCCCTGTCCCCCATACAGACTGTGTATCATTTACGGCGGAGCCCCTGTCCCCCATACAGACGTGTAATTTCAGGAGGAGCCCCTGTCCCCCATCCATAGAATGTTATATGTCAGGAGGAGCCCCTGTCCCCCATACAACTTGTATATTTACCGGAGGAGGCCCCTGTCCCCCATAACAGACTGTGTATATTTAACAGAGAGCCCCTTGTCCCTCCATACAGACTGTGTATATTTACAGGAGAGCCCCTGTCCCCCCCCCATCAGACTGTGTATAGTTCATGAGGAGCCCCTGTCCCCCATACAAGACTTGTATATTTTTTTTTACAGGAGGGAGCCCCTGTTCCCCCATCAGATGTGTATATTTTACAGGAGGAGCCCCGTCCCCCATACAGACTGTGTATATTTACAGAGAGCCCTGTCCCCCATACGACTGTGTATATTTTACAAGACGGCCGCTGTCCCCATACAGACTGTTTATATTTACAGGAGGAGCCCGTCCCCATACAGCTGTTAATTTACAGGAGGAGCCCTGTCCCCCATACAGACTGTGTATATTTACAGACGAGCCCCTGTCCCCCATACATACTGTGGTCTATTTACAGACGGAGCCCCTGTCCCCCATAACAGACTGTGTATATTTTAACAGACGGAGCCCATGTCTCCCCATACAGACTGTGTATATTTCAGAACGGAGCCCCTGTCCCCCATACAACTGTGTATATTTACAGCAGGAGCCCCTGTCCCCCCTACATACTGTGTAATATTTACATCATGAGCCCCTGTCCCCCATACAGACTGTTATATTTACAGCAGGAGCCCCTTTCCCCCCATACAGACTGTGTAATTTACCGGAGGAGCCCCTGCCCCCCTACAGACTGTGTATATTTAACAGCGGAGCCCCTGCCCCCCATACAGACTGTGTATATTACAGGATATGCCCCTGCCCCCCATACAGACTGTGTATAGTTACAGGCGGAGCCCTGCCCCCCATACTACTGTGTATTTTACCGGAGTAGCCCCTGTCCCCCATAACCTACTGTTTTCTAGTTTACAGGAGGAGCCCCTGTCCCCCATCCAGACTGTGTATATTTTACGGAGAGCCCCTGGTCCTCCATACCACTGTGTAATAAAAAATTTTTTTTTACAGGAGGAGCCCCTTTCCCCCATACGACTGTGTATATTTACAGATGAAGCCTGTCCCCCATACAGACGTGTAATTTAACATGAGAGCCCCTGTCCCCCTAAACTGTGTATATTTCAGGATGAGGCCCCTGTTCCCCCATACAGACTGTGTAATATTTTACAGGCGGAGCCCCTGTCCCCCATACGACGTGTAATTTTAACAGGAGGAGCCCCCTGTCCCCCCATACAGCGGGTATAGTTACAGAGGAGCCCCTGTCCCCCATACAGACTGTGTATCTTTACAGGAGTAGCCCCTGTCCCCCATACAGACTGGTATATTACATGAGGAGCCCCTGCCCCTCATACAGACTGTGTATATTTACAGGAGGAGCCCCTGTCCCCCCATACAGACTGTGTATATTTACAGGAGGAGCCCCTGTCCCCCCCATACAGACTGTGTATATTTACAGGAGGAGCCCCTGTCCCCCATACATACTGTGTCTATTTACAGGAGGACCCCGGGTCCCCCCATACGACTGGTATATTTTACAGGAGGAGCCCCTGTCCCCCATACAGACTTTGTTTTTTTTTTTTTTTTTTTTATATTTACAGGATGAGCCCTGTCCCCCATACAGACTGTGTAGATTATCAGGAGGAGCCCCTGTCCCCCATACAGACGTGGATATTTAACAGGAGGAGCCCCTCCCCATACAGAACTGTGTATAATTTAACAGGAGGAGCCCCTGTCCCCCAGAACAGACTTGTATATTTAGCAGGAGGAGCCCCCCTGTCCCCCATAGCAGACTGTGTAATAAATTTACAGGAGGAGCCCCTGCCCCCCTACGACTGTGTATATTTACAGGAAGGAGCCCCTGTCCCCCATACAGACTGTGTATATTTACGGGGAGCCCCTGTCCCCAATTCAAACGTGTAATTACAGGAGAGCCCCTGTCCCCCCCTATACATACTGTGTATATTTACATTACAGGAGGAGCCCCTGTCCCCCATACAGACTGTGTATTTTTACAGGAGATCCCTGTCCCCCTACAGACTGTGTATATTTTCAGGAGGAGCCCCTGTCCCCCATACGACGGTTATCTTTACGGAGGAGCCCCTGTCCCCCATAACAGACGTGTCGTATTTCCAGGAGAGCCCTGTCCCCCCATACAGACTGTGTATATTACAGGAGTACCCCTTTCCCCCGCTACAGACTGTGTATATTTACAGAGGGCCCCTGTCCCCCATACAGACTGTGTATATTACAGGATGACCCCTGTCCCCCCCTACATACTGTTGTCATATTACAGGAGGACCCCGGTCCCCCCTACAGACTGTGTATATTTACAGAGGAATTGCCCCTGTCCCACCCCCATACAGACGGTGTAGATTTACAGATGAGCCTGTCCCCCAAACAGACTGTGTATATTTACAGGAGGAGCCCCTGTCCCCCAACAGACGGTTGTATATTTACGGAGAGCCCCTGTCCCCCATACAGACGTGGTCTAGTTACAGGAGGAGCCCCGGGTCCCCCATACATACTGTGTTATATTTTACAGGAGGAGCCCCTGTCCCCCATACATACTGTGGTATATTTACAGGAGAGCCCCTGTCCCCCATACGACTGTGTATATTTACAGGAGGAGCCCCCGTTTCCCCCTACGACCTGTGTATATTTACAGGAGAGCCCCTTTCCCCCATACCATACGGTGTTATTTTACAGGATGAGCCCCTGTCCCCCATACATACGGTGTAGATTTACAGGCGGAGCCCCCTGTCCCCCATACGACGTGTATATTTACAGGGAGAACCCCTGTCCCCCATGACAGACTGTGTATATTTAAGGAGGAGCCCCTGTCCCCCATACAGGACTGTGTATTTTACAGGAAGGAGCCCCTGTCTCCCCATACAGACTGTGTATATTTAACAGGAAGGAGCCCTGTCCCCCATACGACTTGTTATTTAACAGGAAGAGCCCCTGTCCCCAACAGACTGTGTATATTTACAACAAGAGGAGCCCCCGTCCCCCATACAGACTGTGTTATTTACCGTAGGAGCCCCTGTCCTCCCCCATACACTGTGGTATATTTACAGGAGGAGCCCCTGTCCCCCATACAGACTGTGTAAATTTTTACAGGAGGAGCCCCTGTCCCACCATACAGACTGCTTGATATTTACAGAGGAGGCCCCTTCCCCCATACCATACTGTGTATATTACAGGATGAGCCCCTGTACCTCAATACAGACTGTGTATATTTACAGGAGGAGCCCCGTCCCCAATACAGCACTGTGTAAATTATTACAATGAGAGCCCCTTCCCCCATACAGACTGGTAATATTACAGGAGGAGCCCCTGTCCCCCATACAGACTGTGTATATTTACAGGAGGAGCCCCTGTCCCCCATACAGACTGTGTCTATTACATGAGGAGCCCCTGTCCCCCATACAACTGTGTATATTTACAGGAGGAGCCCCTGTCCCCCATACAGACTGTATATTTTACAGGAGGAGCCCTGTCCCCCAATACAGACTGTGATATTTACAGGACGGACCCCTTCCCCCATACCGCTGTGTAATTTACAGGAGGAGGCCCCTGTCCCCCATACAGACTTTGTATATTTACAGGAGAGCCTGTCCCCCATACAGACTGTGTAATATTTACAGGAGGAGCCCCTGTCCCCCCATACAGACTGTGTATATTTACAGGAGGAGCCCTGTCCCATACAGACTGTTGTATATTTACAGGAGGAGCCCTGTCCCCCATACAGACTTAAATATTTCCAGGAGGACACCGCCTGTCCCCCCATACGACGTGTGTCTATTTAAAGAGGAGTCCCTGTCCCCATACAGACTGTGATATTTTGACAGAGGAGCCCCTGTCCCCCCATACAGACTGGTAATATTTACAGGAGGACCCCTGTCCCCATACAGACTGTATATGTACAGGAGTAGCCCCTGTCCCCATACAGACGGTGTATATTTACAGGAGATCCCCTTCCTGCCCCCATACAACTGTGTATATTTTACAATGAGGGGCCCCTGTCCCCCCTAAGACTGTGTTATTTACAGGAGGGAGCCCCTGTCCCCCAACAGACTGGTATATTTTACAAGGAGGAGCCCTGTCCCCCATACAACTGTGTATATTTCCAGGAGAGCCCTGGTCCCCCAGACAGACTGTGTATATTTACATGAGGAGCCCCTGCCCCCATAAGACTGTGTATATTTCAGGAGGGAGCCCCTGGTCCCCCTACAGACTGTGGATATTTACAGGAGAGCCCCTGTCCCCCCTACGACTGTGTATTTTACAGGAGGAGCCCCTGTCCTCCCCATACCGACTGGTATATTTTCAGGAGGAGCCCCTGTCCCCCCATACAGACCTGTGTATATTTACAAGGAGGAGCCCCGGCCCCCTACAGAACTGGTATATTTACAGGAGGAGCCCCTGTCCCCCATAAGACTGGTGTATATATTTTACAGGAGGAGCCCCTGTCCCCCATACAGACTGTGTATATTTACAGGAGGAGCCCCTGTCCCCCATACAGACTGTGTATATTTACAGAGGAGGCCCCGGTCCCCCATACAGACTGTGTATAGTTACGGAGGAGCCCCTGTCCCACCCCTCAGACTGGTATATTTACAGGAGGAGCCCCTGTCCCCCATACAGACTGTGTAATTTCCAGGAGTAGCCCCTGTCCCCCATACAGACTGTGTATTTTACCGGAGGAGCCCCTGTCCCCATACAAACTGTGTAAATATTTACAGGAGGGCCCCTGTCCCCCATACAGACTGTGTATATTTCCAGGAGGAGCCCCTGTCCCCCCATACGACTGTGGTAATTACGAGGACCCCTGTCCCCCATACAGACTGTGTATAGTTACAGGAGGAGCCCCCTGTCCCCCATACGACGGTGTATATTTACAGGAGAGCCCCTGTCCCCCATACAGACTGTGTATATTTACAGGAGGAGCCCCTGTCCCCCATACAGACTGTGTATATTTACAGGAGGAGCCCCTGTGCCCCCATACAGACTTGTAAAATATTACAGGAGGAGCCCCCTGTCCCCCATACAGACGTGTATATTTACAGGAGGAGCCCCTGGTCCCCATAACACTGTGTATATTTAACAGGAGGAGCCCCTGGTCCCCCATACAGACTGTTAGATTTCACTCAGAGGGCCCACTGTCCCCCATCAGACTGTGTATATTTACAGAGGAGCCCTGCCCCCATACAGACTGTGTATTTACAGGAGGAGCCCCTTCCCCCCTACAGACTGTGTTATTTACAGGAGGAGCCCCTGTCCCCCTACAGACTTTGTATATTTTACAGGAGGATCCCCTGTCCCCCCATAAGACTGTTTCGATTTAGCAGGAGGAGCCCTGTCCCCCCAGACAGACTTTATTTTAATGAGGAGCCCCTGTCCCCCCTAACGACTGTGATATTTAACCAGAGGAGCTCTGTCCCCCATACAGTACCGTGTATATTTCAGGAGGAGTCCCCTGTCCCCCATACAACTGTTGTATATTACAGGAGGAGGTCCCTGTCCCCCATACAGACTTTGTATATTTACAGAGGAGCCCCTGTCCCCCATAACAGACTGTGTATCTTTTACAGGAGAGCCTGTCCCCCCATACGACTGTGTATATTTACCGGAGGAGCCCCTGTCCCCCCATACCGACTTGTCGATTTTACAGGAGAGCCCATGTCCCCCATAAGGACTGTGTAATATTTACAGGAGGAGCCCCTGTCCCCCATACAGACTGTGGTATATTTACAGGGTAGCCCCTGTCCCCCATCAGACGTGTTCTTTACGGAGGAGCCCTGTCCCCGCATACAGACTGTGTATAGTTTACGGAGGAGCCCCTGTCCCCCATACTACCTGTGTATATTTACAGGAGGAGCCCCTGTCCCCATACGACGGTGTATATTTTATCAGGCTGTAGCCCCTGTCCCCCATACGAGACTGTGTATATTTACAGGGAGTAGCCCCGTCCCCATCGACTTTGTATATTTACAGGAGGAGCCCTGTCCCCCATACAGACTGTGTTATATTTTACAGAGGAGCCCCTGTCCCCCATACAGACCTGTGTATATTTTACAGGAGGATCCCTGTCCCCCATACAGACTGTGTATATTTACAGACGGAGCCCCTGTCCCCCATACAGACTGTGTATATTTACAGGAGGAGCCCGTCCCCCATACAGACTGTGTATATTTACAGGAGGAGCCCCTGTCCCCCATACAGACTTGTGTATATTTACAGACGGAGCCCCTGTCCCCCTAATACTGTGTTATTTACAGGGAGGAAGCCCCCTGTCCCCCATACAGACTGTTTGTATATTTACAGGAGACCCCTGTCCCCCAGACGACTGTGTATATTTACAGGAGGAGCCCCTGTCCCCCAACAGCCTGTGTATATTTACAGGAGGAAGCCTTTTCCCCCATACGACTGTGTATATTTAGAGGAGGAGCCCCTGTCCCCCATACCAGATTGTAATTTTACATACTGAGAGCCCCTGTCCCCATACAGACTGTGTAGTTTAACAGGAGGAGCCCCTGTTCCCCATACGACTGTGTATATTTACATAAATCCCCTGTCCCCCATACAGACTGTGTTATTTACAGACGGGCCCTGTTCCCCTGTCCCCCATACAGACTGTGTATCTATTTTACAGGAGGAGCCCCTGTTCCCCCATACAGACTGTGTATATTACAGGAGGAGCCCCTGTCCCCCCATACAGACTGTGTATTTTCCAGGAGGAGCCCCTGTCCCCCATACAGACTGTGTATATTTACAGAGAGCCCTGCCCCCCATTCGACTGTGTTATGTTACAGGCGGAGCCCCTGACCCCATACAGACTGTGTATATTTACAGGCGTAGCCCCTGTCCCCATACCGACTGTGTTATTTAATTTACAGCTGAGCCCCTGTCCCCCATACAGACTGTGGATATTTACGGAGAGCCCTGTCCCCCCAACAGACTGTGTATATTTACAGAAGCCCCTGTCCCCCATACAGACGGTGGGTATATTTACAGGCTATCCCCCTTGTCCCGCATACAGACTGTGTATATTTAACAGGCGGAGCCCAATGTTGGGATGTTGCACTTGGGTGGAGAAATGAACAGAATAATTCCATAACCACCTCATCTTCTCTACTGTGGCATCTGCTCAGAAGTCGAACATCCTCATGAACATCAAAGTTAAATAGTGGCCCTGAAATGAATTAAACTTAATTCTTAAATGCAGTGGAATTTCTGATGTGAAAACTAAAAGCTGGCTGCAGCAATTCCAGCTCACATTCTAAGTAGGAAATATTTCTACATTAACCTAACACATGGGTCTATTTGGGATTAAAATTCAAGTTAAAAGACAACTTTTTTTTTACCACTATAAAAAATACCTGTAAATAGCATTAGTCCAAAATGCCAACTCATCTCCATTTTGCATGTACATAACCTTATAAGAACTAATTAATACTGCCCTACATTAATTAACGTACCAATGCAAATTTCATGTGCACCCAAGAACAGCTTGCTAATCCGGTTGTTTAAAAACTGGATGTTTTATAAATCTACTTTACTGGATAATGATGTCAGATTAATATCACATATGCTTGCCCATATTCAGTATGTACAGAAACACAACGTCCAACATTCCCATTCAAAAAAACTGTCGCGCTCCCTTACCCTTTTTAAATTAGTCATTTGTTTTTTTTTTTTAAAAACTAACACTTGCATTAAAACCATGCAGCCAAGCCTGCATTAGAAAAGTTAAAATGTTGGGTACATGAGTTGAAAATGTTTCACTACCCCAGCAATCGAGACATTCAACGCTTACCCAACCACCGGGCATGTCCTATAGCTGAAAAATAAGTTTCCCCAACTGTTTTACAAACTTCAGATGGCTTGTTGTTCCACTATGAAACTTCCTGATGTACCTAAAAGTCATTAGGTTCAGTTTTAATATGTTGAACATTCAAGCATAAAGGGACTTCCCACTGAAGTTCCCCTTTAAATGAAAGTATTTATTTAACATATTTATGGAATGTAATTTATGAATTAATGGTATTAACTAACTTGGTAGTATTTTTTAAACATCTTTATTTAAAAAATATACCTACAAAGAGTAACCGTCAGATCATCCTTTGCTTTTCAGGCCTAAATTACATTAAATGTGGTGATTGTGTTTCTGACCTGGTCAATATTTCATACAAAGAAAAAGATAATCACTGCACATTACTTATCCCCATACAATATCACGTTATCGTGCACACATTACATATACATTAACTACGACACATATCCTTCCAACCAATAGTTCTCCAACCGTTGGCTGGATTAGTGTAGCAGGCCTATAAAGGAACGTGCCGTTCTTCATGTGACATTGTATAAAAAGACATTACCCAGTGTTTATTCATTCTATTTTCACGTCACCACTTTTCCCTCTGTGCTTTGTGGACAATAAGTCATAAAAACGTGATCTAAAAGTAACGTGGAGAAATTATTCAGATGTCCAGGTAGAGACAATCCATAATGGATAACAGACGGTAAAAACGACACAGAAAACATACATTTGCCTTTAAGGGAACAGCTATAGTAATAGATAATCTCACCAAAACCTGGTGGGAACCATTGGGAGGTTCTTCCAATCCCTGCGCCACAATCAGGCAAACGGGATAAATCTAGAACGTCAGTAAGGTAGAATTACTTGCTACGGTTTTGGACATTCAAGAACGAGCAGTGCAGTTCACCTGACATTTACGTGTGTAGAAGGCTGAAAGGGATAAACCTAAACGATTTCATGTATTTTCGTTAATTAATTAAATCTTTATATTAATCATCAGGAAAACATTGATTCCCACCTCCCTGTGTGAATAGAAACGCCCTGGAACAGCAAACACTTCCTTACTTCCAACGCTTTCAATCGGCTCAGCTGCAGTCACGATGTCCCAACCAGCACCTATATTTGCCAGCATGTGCGCCAACAATACAAAGAACGCAATCGGAAGAGCGCGCCTTCCCAGCTGAGAGGAGCCTTGAGTGGATGCCGGTAATGGTAAGTGTTGCACTGTTTCTCCAGGCCCATTCTAATGTTTCACAGGGAGGTGGGAATAAATTCTCATTAATAGATCACAGATTTTAATCAGAATTTAGGTGTCCTTTAACCCAACTTGACCCTCAATTATGTTTAGACACATAGAATTTCGTGATTTGTGCAGACTTACATGTGGAATTATGAGATCTTCCTAATGTACAAAGTTTTTTCACCCTCTGCAGATCTCAGGAATTTCCACATTTTCCAATCACTTTGGAAGTGGGAAAAAACAGACACAAAAACTGATTCTGATTCAAACTAGGAACAGATCCATACAGAAGGAGAAGGGCTCATACAGCTCTGTCATTTACAAACCGCAAAACAACTCTAAGCTACTACAGACGTGCGATCACGGGAGGTTGGTTTATCGATGATACGTGACTGATCGTCCCATACACAAGCAGACTTCTCTGCCAGAGGGCCATTCGTCGGCCCAGTTTTGCACATCAGTATGAAAGCTTTAAGTCTTGGTGCAAATATCAGATTAATTGTAAGAAGATATTAAACTCTAAATGAAGGAATCGTTGGATCACAGCTTACCGGAGCTCACTAAGTCTTTGCGCAGGATCTCCAGTGCTTTCCTGTAAAAATTGCTGAATAGTGTTCCTTTTTTTCATCTAATATGGAACACATGGGAACAAGGGCTCTGTTTATGGATAAAAGTAAAGAAGCTCCATTGACTGATCAATTGACAGACCCATGCCCAGAACATTTTTTTACTTAGTTTCACTTTAGAGTATAATGGTTAATTTATATTTAGAAAAGGCCATGCCCCCCTCAGGAACAGGTCATGGAAACGAGAGGTGAAGAAATCCATATATTACCACTGTGGTAGCGTATAATTTCTTATAATCATAAGGCCCAGCCCAAACAAATACCCTGCCGACTACCCACGTGTCTTCCCCCTTCCTGTCTTCGTCTTTTTATGGAATCCATGTTTAGTGTATAAATAGTTAATTACCGTTCCTATTGAAAAGAGAAAGATGACCGAAACATTGTCTGTAGATAAACGTATTCCTATATAAAGAATCATACAGGGGAGGGGAGCAGGGGGAGGGGCATTTGGAACACAGTAAGTCAACTCATGACATCACTGAGTGATTGTAATATGATTCTCGTTCGCCACAGCACCTTCCCATTGAAATGCCTAGCCTTTGTATTATATTTTTTCCCTAACCACCAGAACACAGTATAGTTATTATACCAGTAATTCTCATTATTAGTATATACCCTGTACCACCAGATCTACATTATATGTATTAAGTACCATAAAATTCTCAATATTATATGGTAAATCCCCTACCACCAAAACTACAGTATATATATAATACCATAATTCCTCATATTATATGGTATCCCCCGTACCAACACGAACTACAGTATATGTATTTTTAATACCAGTAATTTCAATATTATATAGTATCCCATACCACCAGAACACAGTATATTTATTAAGACAGACTCTCATATTTATGTCATCCCCTGTACCAACCAGATCTACAGTATAGTCTGAATACCAGTAATTCTCATATTATTAGTATCCTGTTACCACCAATCTACAGTAATATGTATTAATACCAGTATTCGCAATAATTATATGGTATCCCGTACCAACGCATAACTACAGTATATGTTTAATACCAGTATTCTCAATATTATATAGTATCCCTTACCAACCGATCGACAGTATATGTATTGGGGGGAATACCAGTTATTCTCATCGGGGGTTGATTTATGTAGGGGGCGTGGTTAAGTATCCCTGGTGGCAACCAGGAGCAGCTACAGTAATGTATTAATACCAGAATTCTCAATTTATCGGGTATCCTCCCCGTACCAACCAACTACAGTATATGTATTAATACCAGTAATTCTCAATATTATATGGTATCCCCTTACCCAACCAGAACGACAGTATAAGTATTAATACCAAGTAATTCTCAATATTATATGGTAGCCCCGACCAACCAGAACTACAGTAACATATTATTAAACCAGAATTCTCAATATTATATGGTATCCCGTACCCAACCCACTACAGTATATGTATTAATACCAGTAATTCTCAATTTATTTAGAACTTTATCTAGGCCACTTTAAAGCTCTTCAATGAACCTGCCCAATATTTTACATTCTGCTGTTACAACCTGCGACAGGCTGTCACCAGTGCTAGTTTTTCCTTTTAATCAACTGTAAAGCAGTCAAAACAAAAGAGATATTTTAAAACCAGTTTACCTGTCACAGTCCTAACGGTGCCCGGAACCTATCCCCCGTCAGCTAACAGTGATTTCCATTTCTTCACCCGGAAAAAAGAAAGAAAAAGGTGTTATACACATCTGTTACTTTTCTCTCCAACCAGCACTTATTCCCCATTGAGTTCTTGGATCACTGCAGCTGCCTCTTACAATCACACCTCAATCACCAACCTGGCCTGTCCCAATATTCTCACATTTCAAACCAGCATCCGACTTGTCCCCCTTTCTACCATGTATCACTTTGGACCGCCCCCCTCCCTGCCACATGTCCTTAGTAACCCTATAGTCCAAAGCGCATCCAGCACACCCTAAAGTAAGGTGCAATCCTCCTATACCCTCACTCCTAGGGCTGCGAAACGCTAAAGGAACACGTATGGAGGAGCATACTATCTCTGTAGTCATGATTTGTTGTAAGAACAACATATATACAAACGTTTCAATGCGTGAAGACGGACAGTAATGGCCCCGCAACTTGTTGTATGTTGTTTCTTACAACAAATCTATTGAATCACAGAGATAATGTGCTCCTCCATTGGATAGCCTTTTCCGGCTATGTAGAAACTTGGATTGGCCCCACCCCTTTCCGCCTCCATGTGTCCATGGGATC